>JAVJIF010010791.1:0-121567 GCA_038442645.1 Agave tequilana
GGCCACCGCCAGCCCTTGCCCCCCTCTCCTCTTTCTCTCTCTCTCTCTCTCACTCGCTCTCTTTCCATCTCTCCATCTCTCTCCCCCACTCTGAGCGCGGCCCCAGATCGCCGCCGCCGGCCCAAGCGCCGTCGCCGCCGGGCGACCGCCGGCGAGGCGGCTAGGCCTGGCCCGCCGCCCCTGCCCCCTCTCAATATATCTCTTTATCTCTCTCTCTATCTCTCTCTATCTCTCTCTTTCCCCCTCTCTATGGCACCACCGTCGGCGGCTAGGCCCGCCGTCGGCGGGTCTCACTGGTCGCCGGCCAGCCAGGCCGGCCGGCCTGCAGAGCCGCGGCAGCGGCTGCTACCGCTACCGCTGCTGCTGGCTTTGGTTCGGGTATGAACCCGAACCCGACCCAGTAACCCTATTGGGTTCAGTGGTAAACCCAATAAACCCCCAAACCCGACCCGTGTACCTGATAACCCATTTACTTAAGTTAATGGGTTTGGGTTGTGGATCTGGACCTGACCCGTTACGAGCCCAACCCGCTCCAAAACCCAATAAAGGTAATTGTACAGAAACCCCCTGCTACATTTCCGTATTTGCATTTACAATATTTTTATTTACATATCTAACCCATTTTGATGATTTTTAGCGTTCGGGCGATATCTGGAGCATCCGGACTCCGATTCGGACGATTATGGATCCGTTGCGATCGTGGGAAAGAGAGCTACATTCTCGTAGCCAGTTTGTGAGTGTTTTTCTTTTATAAATTATTTTTCTCATGTTTAGTGAAATTGATTGATTGCCCACTTAATAAAACTTGATTATCGGTAAATCATTATCCGTATTGTTTACTACAAATGTCATTGTGGGAAAATCCCTGTAACGAAAACATATAGATAAAGATTACCTGAGTTATTATACCATGTATAGGTATATCTGGCTGATTGGTTAGTTAACGCGATTTCTGAAGTTAATAATGTTCATAAGTAAAACTAGTCTCTCAATTGATAATTCCAATAGATTATTCTGTTTCATAATTTGGTGGCACCTACCGTATTCAGAATATAGGACTCGTTATTCTTATTAGCAGTAGTTGACACTCGAGTAGATGCTATTACCCCAGACGCTAACATTAGTATGACTTGGATATCCTATCACATGGGACACTGTGATATCTCATGTACATGTAACACTGTTACACAGATCCTCTTACACGCAACACTATGTCCCACCGGTACATAGATATACCGATTCACTAGACGTTGACATTTCATTACTGCTACATGCATATTGTCACTCTGCCATGGATACGCGACACTGATAGTTCATGTGCTCGTATCATCGTTGTACAGTTACTATGATACGTCACACTATTATTTCGTATTCATGTGCATAGATATCTATATATATTGTTATCATCGTTACATGGATTCTCGGCATCCCTGTTACACATGCATACATGATTTATCGATTCTTATCATATAGATCACCGTTCATATTGCATGTCATACTCATGTATGCCTGTTACATGATTGTTTCCCATTACATCTATTGATATTATTGTTATTGATATGCCCGTTACTGGACATGAGAGCTGTTGATATGCGATATGTGGAATCCCACTTCTATTGTTCCCGTTTCCCGTTATATTGTTCCCATTTCCGTTATCTTGTTCTATGCTATCAACAGAGCTCAGGTCCTATTATCATGTTACATGTATCATGCACTGTATTTGTTCTTGTTACATTGTAACTTGACATATCAGATCATAAAGCTAACTTGGGTATGGGGGAGACTTGACGTTGATTAGATCTTATCGGGTGATGTACTGGATCCATATTGTTAGTCCCACTGTAGGGGACGGTGGTGCTACCTACCAATTGCTCCATGAGCTCCCGTTACTTGATTCATGCTCCCCTCTTAGCGGAGGGCCCTGGTCTCAGCAGCCAGGGATTTATTTAAGGCCGTGATCCCGGGTATGCACGGGATACACCCACCCGATAAGAACTCCTCGACCATGGGTTTTAAATTAACATAATAAAATAGTATACACAATAGTGACGTTGGGAACACTTGTTATTTGGTCACTCTCTCGTTTGGATAATGGTACCCGTAGGCCATGTCCGGATGGGTTCGACTGGAGTGCGGGCTCCAGTATGAACTGCCAGTGGTATGGGACACTAGAAGAGATTGATTAAAATACCAGGTGGTACTGATTGCTACTATTGTATCAATAACATGACTTGCCTGAGACATGTATGCTATTGTTCTGTTGTACTTGTTACTGTTCCTGATACGTGATCTGCTATCATGTTACGCGTATCCCTTGTTCCTGTACCTGGTACTTGCTACATTTTTCTAAGGTGGCATACTTCTCATGTACATGGATACTCTGCATTGCATATATTCTGTTTTCTGTATATCTTGCAGACATCGTTACTGTATATGCACAACACAGTATTGAGGTTATATTACATATGCCCACCTACATGTTCATATTGCATATGCCCACCTGCATGTTCACTTCTATCACGTCACCCCTAGATCACATTATTTATGATATAAGCTGGATACGACTATAGACATGACCCGATGATAACCGGTTAGGTAATGATGGTATTAAAAGAGGACATGTTTCAATATTTCTACTGCTTCCATGTTTATATATTTCTACTGCTTATTATATGCTTATGATATGGTATCACTAGTACAACAGCATGTAATATATATATTAGTATCGTGCTTGTATTACTATCGTATGTATTATTACCTCCTCCTTCATTTACCACTCACTAGGTCGCTTTCTGACGACCCTGGGTTTGCGTGCCCAGGTTAGAGATCCGAGTTATCGTTCGAGCAGCTAGTTCATTGGATTCACATAGAAGACTTTACCATCGGAATTCCTTCATAGGTATCTATGTGCTTTGTTCCTGTTATCTCCTTTATTCCTGTATTTCTATCTGTTATGATCACTAACCCCTTTCTGCAGGTATTCTTATACTTATTTCCTGCTGGAACTCTTGTGTATATGGAGGTGATTTCCCGTACTGAGGCTTAGCGTACGTACGCGTGAGGGTGTTTTCCACCTCGCGTATGTACGTCGCCATAACGTCCCCGTACCTGCGGGATCGGGGCGCTACAAAGGCACTGTAATTGATTGGGGAATTACCCCAGTGCGAGTGCGAGTATGTCGGTACACTCCTTCTGGTTCTGTGCCAGACTCATCGGAGCTGACCACAGGTTGCTTTTCCCTACTCCTGCTTGTCATGTTTGCAGTGAGTTCAGGGTATTCAGTGTCAGAGAAAACCCTCCTCCTGTGGGAGCGATTTCTTTTAGCTGATCGGGGAGTCAGAGTCAGCTGTCTAAATTTAGACTGCTGGCTTGCACGTGAACTACAACGGCACTCAGAAAGCATTGTGATAAGCAGTTCGCAGCAACACGATGGAGTGATCCGACTATCACTTCTCTTCCTTGTCAAATAATCCCTTAGATCCGCGGGAGGGGGATCGAAGAGATTAGCCTCGGATTGTCGAGGGCTTTTCAACTGGCGAGAGTTATCCTTACTTCGCACAGCTGAGACACAGGGTTCTGAGACGCGGGGCTCATGAACGCAGCTCTTGCGTCGCGGCTCCGGAACGCGAGTCTGGCGTCTCTGGTGAGAAGAGACGTGGCTCTCGTGTTGCCGATTATCGCATCTAGACAGAGATACTTGAGAAACGCAGGGCTGCTTGGTCCCGCGTATAGAGGCACGCGTCTCGTGTCTCTGACAAAGAGCACGAACTTCGCGTTGGCGTTTGGGAGGCGGTGCTTCAGAAACGCAAGTTTGGTGAATCTCACGTTTAGGTTGCCAAACGGGCCTCACGTGTCTGATGTGGTACAGAAGAGACGCCGGTCTGAACTTCGCGTCCTATCTCTGTTGGACCAACAGTTGTTCCAACTTGTAGTTGACGCGCACGTCGTCTCTGTCACCGTTCAGCGTTCCGGTTACGTCATAAAGGGAACCCCCGACAACCTGGCGCTGAAGAAGGGGATGGACTGGCTGGACTTCAGGAACGTTAACCACGCAGATCTCCTGAGAGACGTTGACGCGGGCGTTACGCATGATGCGATTAGCCACGACATCCTTCTCATCAGTCGAGTCTGAGAGGATCTCAGAGCGGACTTGAGAGCAAATCCCCGAAGAGACTCTGCGGTAGGCCCGGGCCTTAGGGCTCTTGGAGCCAGAAGAGAGGAACTCTTCATACTTCGCCTGGTCAAATTTCACGACAAGTGATTCGACCGTTTTCCCCATGTAGATGATGTCACCTTGCGCCACCACTTGCTCGTCAGTAGAGAAAGTAGTCCTCAGCGGACTCGCCATCTCTTATTTGGTGGGAGAAGTTTCCTTGTAAAATTCCTTGAATCAAATGAAAGATTACAGCGGATTAACACTCCGACTACAAGAGAGGGAAGATGTTTAGACTTGAATCTCCCCTTTATTTAATGCTGGGTTTTTGATGTGGCGGTGGAAAGTGAATCTTGTTTTCCGTTGACCGGGTGAACGTCAGGACCTCTTGGGAATCTTCTCTTTGGATGACCGACGGAGTAACACAGCTCCTGTCGACCAGGAATCTCAAAGAGATTATAGGTAAAGATTAACTTGAACGCAGCAAGTTGCTTGAAGAGTTGAACTCTCTTTTTCGATGGAAGTCTCGGTGCTTCTACAGCTCACAAGCGAGATTCTTCTCCAAGAATTATCTGATCAACCGACCCATTCTCCCTAGCAAACGGGGCTATTTATAGAGGTTTCAGGGGTGAACATGCCCCCTAAAAACACTCCATAATGGGGGTTAACTTCCTCATTATGTGGGCGGCAATTGACCCAATAACGAGGGCAGTTATAACTGAGACGCGGGTTTCGCGCCTTGGTGCTGCAGTGATGCTGAGACGTGGGTTTCGGCCCTCGCGTCTTGGTGCTGCAGTGATGCTGAGACGCGGGTTTCGACCCTCGCGTCTTGGTGCTGCAATGATGGCTATGATTAGCCCTACGTCTGAAGTTTGGACTCTACTTTTTGATTACTTATCTTTAGTGATTTTAAACAGCCTACACTATTATGGCTAGAGATTTTGGGATTTGTGTAGAAGCGTGAGCTGACACTTTTGCGGAGTTCGTACAGCATGATCACAAGCATGAAGAGTACACAACAGACACGGTAACAAATATTGTTACAATAACTTATCATTAATAAGAAATTAGCTAGTTAATTAATAAATATTTGCAACACAATTTCTCAAATGAAAGCCGCTCACACACATTTTAGTGACGTGGATACTTGAATTATAGAAGGTTTCAGAATTAAGATTTGATTAGTTATGATGTCTCCTTAGGTAAAAGAAAAGAAAAGGAACCAAGTGTCTCCTTAAGAAAATTTTAGTTTTTGATGCAGTGTCTCGTATCACTGTCTTTGACTCTTCCATCGTCATAATACAGAGAGTATATGAAAGCACTCTCGACCTTAGGCGCTATTTTGCAATGAATGTTTTTCAAGGAAATGTGAAAATTTTGGAAATGGTACTACTTTTTGTTTGCATTAATATGTGGTATTTCCCCTCCCAAATTCACTTTTATTGTTAGCCAGTGGGGCTATTGAAAATAAAAAATTGTGGAGTGGTTTTCAGAAAGATAATCAAGTATGAAGTACAGAACTGGTTCAATATGAAATGAAAATTGTCATTATTTTTCTTTCTTTTCTCAATTTCTTTTTTCTAGCTGCTGGAGTTAGAACTGTTTGATTCAGATAAGTTTTCCAAGCTACCAACCCTCTAGTATTGTTTAGCTAACATCATTGTCCATGCATGCATAGTGCTCTAAGTCCAAATTTGTGATATAAAACTTTAGGGTAAATTATAGAAACCCCCTTGTATGTTACTAGGGTTCTACAAAAAACTTCTCTATTTTATTGAAATGAGTAAAAAATACTCTCACTCTTTAAATTCACTATAAGATGTTTCTATATTATTGTCAAATTTGATGATCTATGTGAAATCTAAAATAATGCATAAAGGCTGATTTTTTTATATTTCAAACTTTAGATAGTACAAGTGTGTTCTCCACTTGATTTAGTAAAACTGAAAGATCACATGAACTATTGTTAAACCTAACAGTGTGCGTAATCTAAAATAGTGCATAGAGTGTGTCAAATCTTATATAGTACTAGTATGCTCTCCGTCATATCTAATAAAACAAAGAGATTTTTTGTCAATTCTTACAATAGCATTGAAGTATAGGGGTGTTTTCAGGTGAATTAATTAATTACAACACGAGTTTTTTTACTTATGTTAATAAAATATAAGAGTTTTCTATAAAATCCTAACAGTAAAAGGGTTTTTTGCAATTTACCCAAAATTTTATCAAAGTATTAAAAAAAAAAAAAAAAAAACCTATAACAGATAATGTACCAATCCCAGGACCTCATCTCTCTGTATAAATCCCTAGGCCTCATCTCACTTAAAATAAGTTTCGAGTTTGATTATTTAAGTTCAACAACACTGCAATATTTGAATCATTTAACTGGGGCTTTGAACTTTGAATATCATTATTAATTTGTTAAATGTGCATACAATTGGCTCTTGACAGAATTGGAGGATCTGAGGGGCCACTCCTTAAAGAAATGTAATAAAGCCATTTTTAGGTCCCCAACCCTTGTCATTTATAATTGCAGAAAGCTTTTTTAAGAGTGATGAGACTTATAAGTTTGCCCACTTGCCACAGTCTTGCTCACCTAATTGCTCGCGTATATACATATACATATCCAGAACTGTTTAATTAATCAATTTTATTTGAAGTTTGACTTGTCCATTCACATCCATATACTAGAAAAGCCCATGGCCAAATGAATTAAAGAGGTAGTTGAGAGAGTGTATGCATGGCATTTGGATACAGGGCATGGGCTCTTGGGATATGATTAATATATGTCTGAATATGTATGTAGCAAAATTGGTTAGGCAATGAGAATGGAGATTTGTGATGGGTCACTCTCAAATTAAGGAGACAATCAACATTTGCAGATAACATGGCAAAAAAAAAAAAATGTATATATATTTATGCATAGATATAGGTGAACGATTGGCTACGTGGCTAAAAGAGGTTGTTTTTGGGTGTCATGTATACAGCACAAAATGGACCTCAAAAAAAGTAGAGGTTTTTTTCTTTGTTTTTTTTTTGAGGTTTTTAGTATTATGACTTATGTGCATCTCTTTTCAAAGGTGTATTTTACACAACAATGAGTCAGTTTATCTCTCAAGAGTTTAACATTTCGTAAGGAGAAGAAAAGGATATATTTAGCATAAGATTTGTATTCATCCAAAGAACTATCTTCGTCTTGGTGTTAGCCAAAAATTTGAAAAATCACAAAAGACTTGCTATATGATTGAGGGGGAACACTGATCTGACCATGGCTAGGGCTGAGTGTGGGCTTATTGTATTCTTCTATCAACCTTTTTTTGCATTTCTTTTGTACTTTGTTTCGTTAAAATCCTTCTAATAAAGTATGCAAAATATCTAAAAATTGCAGGACAACATGGAAATCTGCATATCTTGAAGGGAACCCGCAGCTCCCAACTTCCAACTGGACTCCTTGATGATTGAAAAAGCGAGGCGGGGACCGAAGTCGCCATCCATTTTGACATAATCCCCTCGGATCATTTAGTGAAATCAATATCCAGTTCGTCTCCAACCCATAAAAATTAAGTGAGATAAATGCCCTAAAAGACCAAGAGCAATTTCCTTGTCTAGCTTTCAATAAGTCGACGAAGACAGCACAAGCAAAGTTTCAAGCCCCTGCATCATGGACCCATGCTTTGCGTTTGAGTTAGTGCATCTAGAATTTCCAGGAGTAAATGCGAGTCCTTCGTTTGGTTGGCAGCTTGGCATGTTGACGGATACTTGGACTTGAACTGTTTGGGTTATTTTATGAGTGGGAAGCTTGACAAAAAACTGGAGCTTCAGTGCATGAATCCATCACCAATGTACTTTGTGCCAATTTTAGAGTACGTAGTATAGAGAACACCTATTGCCATTAACACAAGTTCACCTGAGAAACTTGGCCTTTCCTAAAAATATATACGGATTTTGTATTAATCCACAATAAATCTTCTATACACTATTCTACTCCACAATCCCACAGTTGTGCAGCGTTAAGTGTGAAGAAATTACAAAGAATATTTTTATACCCATCTTCGGTGAACTCATTGGCATACTAAAGACCCACCTACATACCTTTAATGTATAGAGATTGTCGAAGCTGACCCATCATTGGTTAGTCTTGACCCGTAGAGAACCACACCCGACCTACTTACACAGGTTTTCATTTAGTTCAAATTCTTTATGTCCTAAAACGTGTGTGTGAGTGTTCGCGAGAGTGGCCAAACGATAAGTTACTTGGTTTGCTCACTAGTTTGAATCCCGCTCTCAATGACATATCGGAGATTACTCTGCATGGCTTGTTGACCATCAAATTTCCTTAGGATGACTAATGTGGGGCGCCTCTGAGATACCCCGGAATTTACCTTCCACAACATATATAGGAAAATATTCCGGTGAGTAGAGGGCTCACCGAAGCTTCGTGTGAACTCCCAAATCACCCCTTGCATGGATGATTTTTGATTCGTAGCCTAATTATATTGTGTAAATTAAGATGAATGGTTCGGATCATCCATAAGGCGGGTGGTTTGGAGTTCGCACGAAACTTTCAGTGAGCCTGATGCTCACCAGAATATTTCCCAATATCATTCAGGATCCTATCGGATGGCATCTGATATACATCTCTCTCTCTCTCTCTCTCTCTCTCTCTCTCTCTCTCTCTCTCACACACACACACACACACACACACACACACAGTCGGATGGCATCTGATGTATATATTTCTCTCTCTCTCTCTCACACACACACACAGAGAGAGACGTGTGTCCTTTCAAAAGAATTTGAGCCCGAATCCTTTCAACTCAAATACAACCCTCCGACATTCGAATACAAGATCCGCTCCGTTAAAGTTGGTTTATATTATTTCAAGTATCTATAAATCAAAAATCAAGTGTTTTGAATACTTTTTGCCTATCCATCAAGCGACGTATAATGGACGGCCGAAAGTAGTGAGTTGGTTAGATCTATATTTTTAGACATACAAATTCTCGATCCGGCCATTTGAATATGATCTAAACATTTAAAAACCCCTAAAACTATTTTTTATAAGGTTTCAAATATTTTACACCGTTAAACTAACCAAATATATATAGTTAGATAGATTTGTGTCCTTCCAAAAAGATTTGAGGCCGAATCCTTTCCACTCAAATACCAACATCCGATATTCGAATATAAGATCCACTCTGTTGAAGTTGATCTATATTATTTCAAGTATATATAAACTAAAAATTAAGTATTCTGAATATTTTTTGCCCGTGCATCAAGGAGGGGGAAAACGGACGGCTTAAATAGTGAGTTTGTTAGTTTAACAGTGTAGAACATTTGAAACCTAACAAAAATTAATTTGTAGGGGTTTTTAAATGTTTAGATCATAATAAATGGTCGGATCAAGAATTTGTATGTCTAAAGACATAGATCTAACTAACTCACTACTTTCGGCCGTCCAGTTTGTACCGCTTGATGGATGAGTAAAAAGTATTCAAAACATTTGATATTTGGTTTATAAATACTTGAAATAATATAGATCAACTTCAACGGAGTGGATCTTGTATTCGAATATCGGAGGGTTGTATTTGAGTTGGAAGGATTCAGGCTCAAATCCTTTTGGAAGGACTTGTGTCGCTTGATGGATGTGTACAAAATTTTATTCACTTCTGAAACTTTTCAAGTATGCACCTAATTGTTTACAAAATGAATGATATTTTAATAATAAAATAAATTATGTTTAATCAATAATGAAAAATTATCCAAATAACATGATTTTTTTTATGCATAATCTTTTTTATAACATGTAGATTAAGATGGAAAGAGCAGATCACACTTAAGGGTGGTACATTGTGAGGTTTTGAACCGTCTCTTTATAATAGTTATCTAAGTAGACACACTAGTGTGTGTATCAAAACTGCATTAAAAGTTTAAAGTTTTGTACAAATTTCTTTTTTTTATAGCACTATTGCGTGTGCCTAAAAAAATCTAAACAAAGAGAGGGATATTTTGTCCCAATTGGTTAAACTGATAGGATTAGATCGAACCTCACAGTCATATACAATTCTATTGATCTTTTACTTTTAATTGAACTTTCGAAAGTGATACTACCCACCCACCCAAATGCATTCAATGAATTGGATGAGCGTTGGTATCAGTGTGTGCTTGGGGTTTTGGTTCATGTATGTGAGTCACATACATACACTAAGAGAATCAATCTTATGTTGACATGTGAATTGGACCACTTATAATCTCTTATAATATGTGCGTGAGACCCGCCCACATAACATATTGTAAGAGAGTCAATACACGTGTCAACACGGGAGTAGGCCTCTTATTGTATGTGTATATGACTCACACACATGAAGCGAATATGCGTGTGTGTGGGTATTCAGGTAGTTCCAACTACACACCCTCTTGTTCGGTGTAGACATTAACTATCCCCACCCACCCACTTCTATAAAAACCTTCCATCTCTCTCTCCCCAAATCCCAAACAACGCAAAATAACACACTAACAAAGAGAGATCAAGAAGAGAGAGTCCTATTTTCGAGAGAGAGAGAGAGAGAGAGAGAGAGAGAGAATGGCTGCTGCGAGAGAGCACACTCTCTTGTCGACGGAGATCGTGAACCGGGGAGTCGAGTCGACCGGGCCGGACGCGGGCTCGCCCACCTTCTCGGTCCGGGTCAGGCGTCGGCTGCCCGACTTCTTGCAGTCGGTGAACCTCAAGTACGTGAAGCTGGGCTACCACTACTTGATCAGCCACGGGATCTACTTGGCCACGATCCCCGTGCTGGTGGTAGTGTTCGGTGCTGAAATCGGAAGCCTGAGGAAGGAGGAGATCTGGCGGAGGCTTTGGGAGGAGACTAGCTATGATCTTGCCACCGTGCTTGCCTTCTTCGGGGTTCTAGTGTTCACTGTTTCTGTCTACTTTATGTCGAGGCCTCGGCCGATTTATCTCGTTGATTTCGCCTGCTACAAGCCCTCTGATGAGTTGAAGGTACTTCGTGCATTGTGTGTTTGCTAGCTTAATTCTGAGTTTAATTAGTTTTCTTTTTAACTAAGTTTTATAAGAATTCACTAAGAGTAATTAAGTTTTGTGAAAATATGTGTTTTAGTTAGGGTTTGCATGATATCATTGTCACCAACAATGAATTTGCTCTCCATAGAAAGTGACAGGGTTAGGTTTGGTGTAAAGACGCTCAGCTTACTTATTTATTTAAGCTTACTAGCAGTTTGCTATTTTGTTAGCTAACCTAACTTTTGTACATGCAAAATTGACTAGATGATATTTCGTGCAAGCACAAGCTTATATATATACTTGTGTCATTTCAAAAGGATTTGAGCTCTAATCTTTCCAGCTCAAATACAACTCTCTGTCATTCAAATGCAAGATTTACTCTGTTGAAGTTGATCTATATTATTTTAAGTATCTATAAACCAAAAATTAAGTGTTTTGAATACTTTTTGCTCATCTATCAAGCGTCGCAAAATGAACGGCCGCAAGTAGTGAGTTGGTTAGATTTATGTCTTTAGACATACAAATTTTCGATCTGGTTATTTGATTATGATCTAAACATTTAAAACCCCCACAAACAAATTTTTGTTAGGTTTCAAATATTCTATACCGTTAAACTAACCAATTACTATTTAGGTCTTCTGTTTTTTCCCTACTTGATGCATAAGCAAAAAGTATACACCTAGGTGTAACTAAGTTAAATTAAACACACCTCTTTTCATCATACAAAAAATTTACTTGATGAGATACAAACAAAAATTAATGTAAGTGATCCCCACAAGGACTTTAAAAAATATTTTTTGTGTGGTGAAAAAAGGTGTGTGTAATTTAACTTAGTTACAACTATGTGTATTGTAACATTGCTCATATGTGTGTGTGTGGATACACACACGCACATATATATACATACATATATATACACATATACACACACATATATATATGAGAAAAATGTAACTCAGCCGCCAGCTGAGAGAGACTCTCTCAGCTAGTGCTTCAATATGATCGCAGCTGACTACGACATGGTCGCAATCCACTGCGACATGGTCGCAATCCACTGCGACATAGTCGCAGTCCTTAAAAGTCATATATTTTCAGTGTAATTAGGATTGAGATCATGGTAGCATTCCTTAGAAAAAGACTGCGACCATGATCGCAATCCTCAAAAAAAACTGCGACCATGATCGCAGTCCTCATAAAATACTACTATCATGATAGCAGTGCTCAGAAAAATACTGTGACTTGATCACAGTCCTCACAAAAAAAATGCGACCATGGTAATAACGCCCAAAATTGTAACTGAAATTCAGTCACGTCGCGCCAGCTGAGAGAATCTCTCAGCTGGCGGCTGAGGTATAGATCTCTCTATGTATAAAATAGTGTTCACTATTTATAATTATTATTGTAATCTTTTTAGAGTGAAATGGTAGCTATTAATTTGTTCATTAAAGTATGTGAATAAATTAATTTTCTTAGCTTAAATTGTGGGGATCTATCATTTAATTTATGTGAAGTTAAAATAGAATTTCAAAAATAAATATAAATAATTATTAAAAATAAAAATAAAAAATTAGCAAAGAAACCCAATATATAATTTCAAAAATTAGATCTTCTAAAGATTTCTACCACTAATTAATCCATTAGCATCAATTTTTAGCACCCTCGCTGCACAATCAACTGTGAAACATTGAATCGAACACACTGCAGGTATCCAAGGATGAATTCATCGAGCAAGCTCGAAAATCGGGCAAATTCGACGAGGACAGCCTCTCCTTCCAGCGCCGAATCCTCGCCTCTTCGGGCATCGGTGACGAGACCTACGTCCCTAAATCCATCTTCGCTCCCGGCCGCTCGGCCACAATGAAGGAAGGCCGAGCAGAAGCCTCGACCGCAATGTTTGCAGCGCTTGACGAGCTCTTTGAGAAGTGCCGCGTCCGCCCCAAAGACGTCGGCATCTTGGTCGTCAACTGCAGCCTCTTCAATCCCACCCCTTCGCTCTCCGCAATGATAGTCAACCACTACAAGATGAGAGGCAATGTGTTGAGCTACAGTCTTGGTGGTATGGGCTGCAGCGCTGGGATTATAGCCCTCGATCTGGCTCGCGATATCTTGCAGGTATGCGCAGCGAATTATGAATTGTGCACGCATAATTTGCAAAGTCCGAACCTGTGTCTGTGTGAACTTTGCAGGCGAATCCGAACAATTACGCGGTGGTGGTGAGCACGGAGGTGGTGAGCTTCACATGGTACCCGGGGAAGAACCGGTCGATGCTGATACCAAACTGCTTCTTCAGGATGGGCTGCTCGGCCGTGCTGCTGTCGAACCGGAGGAGGGATTTTCCGAGGGCCAAGTACCAATTGGAGCATATTGTGAGGACTCACAAGGGCGGCGACGACAGGAGCTTCAGGTATGTATTGCTACTTTTACTGAAAGTTTGGTCATTTTGTTAAATCAGTCGAAGAAATTGAATTGTGTATATGTCTTTTACAAATGCTCCTGGTATAATTAGTATTGTAATTCTAATTTTGATACTGTCGGCCCTTTGAACAGGTGCGTGTACCAAGAGGAAGATGATCAGCGCATCAAAGGCCTGTCGATCAGCCGCGACCTGATGGAGGTCGGAGGGCACGCCCTGAAGGCCAACATCACAACACTCGGTCCACTCGTCCTCCCGTTCTCCGAACAACTCCTCTTCTTCGGCACTCTCATTTATCGCAACCTCTTTGGCTCCAAAGCCACCAAATCAACCACCACGACCGCAACCAAGCCCTACATTCCCGACTACAAACTCGCATTTGAGCACTTCTGCGTCCACGCGGCCAGCAAGGTCGTGCTCGACGAGCTTCAGAAGAACCTGGAGCTCACTGACGGCAACATGGAGGCGTCCCGCGCTGTGCTGCACCGATTCGGGAACACTTCGAGCAGCAGCATTTGGTATGAGCTTGCGTACTTGGAGGCCAAAGGGCGAGTCAGGCACGGCGACAAGATCTGGCAGCTCGCGTTCGGGTCTGGTTTCAAGTGCAACAGCGCAGTCTGGCGTGCAATGGGGCGGGTCAGGAGGCCGGCCAAGAACCCATGGATCGATTGCGTCGACCGATACCCCGTCCAGCTCTAGGTGGTCTCTATGGATGGATGCCATATGCGCTTATGTTCTTGTTGCTGATCGTTGTGTCTCTGTTGTTATGGTTAGGTGATGTTTGTGTTGTTGTAAGGCTAAAAACTTGATATAGCTAGAAAAAGTAAGAAGATGGACGAATTATTAATTGTTATAATCGATTATGGTTTGAACTTTGTCTATGTTGGATCTTCAAAAATTCAAATGAATTCTTGATGAATATTGTATGAGAAATTATTGAAGGGATGGTGTTTATTAGAGTTTGGTGCAAAATTTATGAAGGATTGGTGGCAAGCAGCAAACATGCGTTTACTTCGTTTCAGTGTCGAGGAGTTAAGGCTCTCACGTGGATGTTGTTAATGTGGTCATAAATTCTGATTGCAAGCTCTCAGTTATGATAGGGTGGCTTCCTGCCTTCTGCAGTGCGCAGTTCACATGGGAGCATTTAGGACTGTGAAACAGGGAGGCTGTTGCACAATAGATGCATGACAAAACTCAAAGCAGAGCTTTCTTCTCTTCCTCTTTTAGTCCATTCATTCCTACATGGAGGGAAGTGAAGAAGAGGGACAAAAAGCCAAGAACGCCCCATTTTTCCTTTTTTACATTTTTGAATACAACGTTGTCCGTCAGATTCGCTTCACTTTGTTTAGACAATTGATGGTTCCCTTTCTAAATCACAACTTATTACCATTTCATATACAGTTATGATTAGTATTGAATGAAAAGTAAAGAGGCTGTGATGGTAGTTGCATTTGAAAGGAATCATTACCATTTAGATATTAGTGAACAATTGTATTTTAAAGAACAGATTGCCCCTGTTAGAACTACAGGGCCTGTTTGGCTGGAAAAAACTATTTGATAAAATTGATAGTGAAACTCACTCGATCATTTTTTCATGAAAAAAGTTGTTAGAAGGCTCTATGCTGTCAGTGTGCCGCTCATATTCCACTGTTTTTGTAGAGAAAGAGAACTGGAGATTTCGTTGACGTTTTGCTAACTTCAACGCTACTTTTTTTGTTATCTGATTTTTTTTTTCCCAAACAAACAGCTTTTTGTAAAAGCTGAAAAAATTGACGGGCGAGCCCATCAAAATGTAAGGAGAGAGGAGATAAAAACTTGTTAGAAGAGTTTTTTAACTCATTGGAAGAGATAGTGCAGAGAATGGAGTCCAAAAGGAGTAAGAATGTGGTCCATATGCAGCCAGAACAGAAGGCCGGTCGACCGACATGCACAGGTGGTGCACAGCAGCAGTTCGTTCGACAGAGCGATAGACCGACTGAAGGAGCCTAGTTTCTGTTAAGAGTAAGTCGACCGAACGAGCCAAGTTTCTGTTAAGAGTCGGTCGACCGTTCGGTCGATCGAATGGCACATCCCAAGTTTCTGTTGAATTCGGTTGACCGACCGGTCAACCAAAGGAAAAGTCAGTCGATCGACAATCGGATTTGCTCGTCCTATCAGGATTCGAACTCCGTTTCTGATCCGGAGTCGAATCCAATTGAGGTTTCCTAAAACTCTGGTTTAGGACTCTCTGGTTATAAGTAAAGGGGTATAGCCCCCATAAATTGTAACATGTAATTGAATCAATAAGATCTATCTCTCCCTTACTCCGAGGATGTAGGCAAATTGCTGAACCTCATTAAAGAGTATGTTTGGCTTTCTCTCTTGTTTAGTTGTTCTTGTCTTTTGGGTACTTTTCTGGTATATCTCTCTCTTTCTCTGTTGGTTGGGGTTTCTCATTGGTTGTTGTACCCGCGCACGCAACAAGTGGTATAAGAGCATCTCAGGTTCATCGTGGGATCGTGTGTTGATTCCAAAAGCATTGGTGACTGTTTGGCGGAGATCGTGTGTAGATCTCGGAGCAGCGTTGGGACTGTTTCTGAGATGGTATGTCGATCTCAGAATAGCGTTTGGATTGCTCAAGGAATCAAATTTGGTGTAATAAATCATTTCTGAAACTCTCTTAGGGTTTCACTTTGAGTTAAAGATTCTATCTTTATCTAGTTTTTTGATCTAACTCCGTTTGTTTTACCACATTATTTTGAGGAATTTATTGAGAAGATGGCTAGAGATAGTACATTTACGATGAAAATCATGAATTTACATCCATTGAAGATTGATGTGGTGAAATTTGATGGCAAGAACAACTTTGGGGTGTGAAAAAGTGAGGTGATGGATGCATTAACGACATCAAACCTCAAAGACACTCTATGGTTTGACAAAAAGCCTGAGGCCACTTCTGAACAGGATTGAGACAAGATGAATCGAACGGCGTGTGGTTTGAAAATGTCTTATTTGACAAGACATCAAGTATCATGTGTTACATGAACTATCTGCAAGGCAGTTGTGGGAGATCATGTTGGGTGGAGGAAAAACTGAAGATCGAGGAGTAAATTCTTTATTTGACTGTAAAGAAAGTTACAGTGGATCAACAATCCTCTTACAAGAGAGGGAAGATATCCAAACTCGAGTCTCCCCTTTGTTTAGTGCTGGGTTCTTGATGTGGCGATGAAAAGTGAATCTTGTTTTTCGTTGACCAGGTGAACGTCAGGACCTCTTGGGAATCCTCTCTTTGAATAATAGACGAAGTAACACAGCTTCTGTCCACCAAGAATCTCAAAGAAATTGTAGGTAAAGAACAAACTTGCACGCAGCAAGTCGTTTAGAAGAGTTAAACTCTCTTTCTTTTCGTTGGGAAGCTTGGTGTTTCTACGTCTTGCAACCGAAGTTCTTTTGACCAAGAATTATCCGACCTTTTTCTGACCCCTCTTCCATAGCAAACTGGGCTATTTATAGAGGTTTCAGGGGATAAACGTGTCCCCTAAAAACACTCCATAATGGAAAAAATGCGACACTAATTGGTGGGCCAGACTATAAACATCATATCAAGGGTTAACCCTTTGAGGTTACTCATGACGAAGCCATCGTCACTAAACGATCGACTGACAAAATGGGCCATACTGCTATCCCAATATGAAATGCGCTTTTTACCACAAAAGCCGTGAAGGGACAAGCGGTGGCGGATTTCCTGGCTGAGCATCCAGATCGGAGGGCAACTGAACTTTATGAGGATCTCCCAGATGAAGTCGCTGAAGTTCGTCTGACCCAGACATCTTTTGAAAGACAAGTGTGGCAACTTTTCTTCGACGGTGCATCGAGAATAGGTCCGCAAGGGCATGTCATAGCTGGAGTAGGAATAGTACTCGTCTTCCCATAGAACTATGTTATTCCTCGAGCATTCTCATTAACCGAGCCCTGCTCCAATAACGTAGCGGAATATAATGCCCTCTTGATTAGAATGCAAATCGCCGATGAGATTGGAGTTAAAAATCTCGAGGCATATGGTGACTCTAAACTCATCGTTAACCAAGTTCGCGGGGAGTACGAAGTTAGACATAAAGATTTAATACCCTATTACAAGGCAACTATCTCTATGGCCGAGGGGTTCGGAAACTTTTACATCGACCATGTACCACGCCGGCAAAATGCTCATGCAGATATACTGGCATCTCTCGCTGCCTCTTTAGCCCTTCCAGCTGGAGTAGTAGAGAAAATACTTGTCTACAACCACGACTTGTATTGCCCAAGAATCGCTTTTGAAGATCACCAAAAGCCGACATGAGATTGTCAAGTCAAAGAAGCTCTTAAGTCGTCAGCCGGTCCAGAGCCTAAAGATTTGCGATTCCCTTACATTGATTATGTCTTGTACGGCATCCTCCTTGATGATCCCAAAGAAGCGGCTGCCATTAGAAGGAAAGCCCCCAAATTCTATTATAATGCGATCACGCGAACACTGTATCGTCGATCGCATGATGGGATCTTCCTCCGCTGTCTGTCACGAAAAGAGGCATAGGAGGTACTCAAAGAAGCGCATGACGGCATGTGTGGAGCTCATCAACCTGGTCCAAAGCTTGGGGATCGACTCCAAAGATTGGGATATTATTGGCCTAGAATGATCCCTGACGCTATCACTTGTGCCAAACGATGTCACGCCTGTCAAGTCCATGGTGATTTTATCCATCAAGCACCAGGGTATCTTCGCTCTACAACTTCTACCTGGCCATTTGAGATATGGGGGATGGATGTAATCGGCCCTATAAGCCCACCATCATCCAAAAGATACTGGTTTATCTTAACCATAATCGATTACTTCTCTAATGGGCCGAAGTTATCCCTTTGAGGGAAGTAAAGACATCTGACGTGATCAAATTCGTTAAACATCACGTCACCGTTTTGGTGTGCCATGACGAATTGTCTACGACAATGGGCCCCAATTCGTCAGTCAGGCTTTTCAGAGGTTCTGCAACAAGTTCAGAATTTAGAGTGTGTCCTCAACGGCATACTACCCAGCTGCTAACGGCCTTGCAGAAGCTTTCAACAACACTATTGGCAAGCTTCTCTAGAAATTCGTCTCAAATAGCCAATGTGATTGGGACGACAAATTAGGTGAATGTTTATGGGCCTATCGCACGACCATACGAACCCCAACGAAGACTACACCATTCTCCTTGGTATATGGGTGTGAGATCGTACTCCCATTGGAAATCCAAATCCCATCTTTACGAGTTGCCTTGACGGCAGAGATGACAAATAAGGAGAAACATCAACTGCGACTCCAAGAACTTGAGGCTTTAGATGATAAACGTCTGCAAGCCCAACAACAAATTAAGTTCTATCAAGCTCGAATTATCAGAGCCTTCAACAAGAAAGTTAAGGAGCGAACTTTCAAGAAAGGTGACCTTGTCTTAACTGTCAGAAGACCTATGGTGATGACACATAAGACAAAAGGAAAATTTTAACCCAAATGGAAAGGACCATTTATAGTGGAGTCGGTCTACTCAAATGGAGCATATTGCCACATAACCTCAGACGGTGATACGCTCATGATACCAATTAACGACAAATTCTTGAAGAAATACTACCTTTGATAGCACTCTTCCCCCGATCAAGTTAATAATGCACCTCTGATCAAAACTCCAGATCCCAGAAGAGCTTCTTTCCCTTACTAGATCGAGCACTGGTTGCATCATGATGCTTGATGTAAATATTGAGAAAGAAACAAAATGCGAAACTTTAGTTTTAGCATTAGTTACTCTTCTGATTGACATCTGATGCCTCCGACGGCCAAGGATAGAGAAAAATGTTGGCTTTTAAGCCCAACATAAGTCTTGGACAACTCATCATGCTGAGGGAAATAGCATGGCTAGCCCAACTCAAATGGTAGTTGGTAAAGGTATACCAGATCCGTTGATAGCTGAGGGTTTGCTAAAAATCCTAGTAGACTTGATCCCACTCTTTCCTCCAAAAATCTCTTACCAATTCTCACCCACAGAATGATAAGACCACAAAAATACCGGTGTTCATCTCCTTAATGAAATGAACTGGATTCTGTCAAGTTAATATTAAACCTCTACAACAAAACTCTTTAAAAATACTCGCTGTTATGTTAATACTACACCTCTAACGGCAAATTTTTCATGTCTCCAGAAAGTCAACAGTTGTCACGTTAATATTAAACCTCTGACAGTTCAGTTCACTTTTTACTAAAATTCCCTACCAATTCTCTTCCTGTAATACCCCGTTCCCGGAATACGTACTTAGTTGCGTATTCAGATTTTCGATCGTATTTTTCGATTTGTTTTCCTGTATTTATTCTGTATTATGAATTCCTTGTATGATTGTTTTGTCTTGGAATTGGATTCGTGGATTCGGAGTCAGCCCTAGTCTGAACCGAAGACCCGATTATAGTATATTATTCGATTTGGCCTTTCCGGTGATTAGATTTGACCGATTTCAGTTTCAAATATTATTTCCAATATATTAGATTTTTTGTGATTTTCTGGATGTTTCTTGGATTAAATTGAATTTCTTCAAAACCGGTGTCGGCCAGTGCCGCTGACCGATTCTCGGATTTTTAATTCTCAAACTGTTTGGAATTTCATGATGGTCCTTTAGACTTTATCTTTTAGAATTACATTTCCTACTTAAATACTTTTTCTGAGAATTTTATGATTTTATGAAAATTCCAACGGAGTCGGTAGGTAACTGATTCCGGGATTTTTAGTTTTAAAACTATAAAGTATTTCTTCAAACGGATTTCACTATTGGTCTTTATATATTATTATTGATTTTTGGTAATTATTTCGAGTCGTTCCGAGATACTTGAATTTCGGACGATTTCGGTATTTTCCGAAATGATTTCCACATCTTTGACCTTAACCCGGGTATCTGTCAATTCAACAGTTTCATTTGAGTTCAAGAGAAAATATCTTCTCCTTTATATTTCTTTTCTTTTTCCTTTTCCTTTATTTCTTTTCTCCACAACCACAAGTTTTTCCATTTTTCAAAATTCTAATCTTTTCCAAAAATTCCAACTCCACACACTTCCTCACCTACTTCCTCATTAAATGCCCATCTTTTTCTCTCTCTCCCATGGCCGGCCAAGTGTGGCCAAAGGAGACACCTCACCTCCCCTTTTTGCAATAAAGCCCATCTCTTCTATCTAAATTACACCTCCTTCACAAAATCAAATCCCTATTTAAACTTCCCTTTACATTTCTACTTCCTTTTTTCACTCTCTTCACCATCTAACCTTCACCAAGAACCCTAATCTCCACCATCTTCTTCAACTCCACCACCACCAACTTCAAGGGCATCACCTAGGTCTTCACCTCCACCTCAACAACAACTCTTGGATTGGGATCGTCTCCTTCTTCGTCGATTTCATCACGGTGGATCAATTTGACGACCACAAACTTCCCGGACTCGTAGAGCTTCAATCAAGCCTTTCCAAGTGAGTATTTTTACTCACCAAGACTTGTTCCATTCCTAGTATACTTGTATCTCCATATCTTGTGTTCACATGTCATAAAAATCACATTTTTAGTCATCAAGAACAATCACCAAATTCTGTTCTGTAATCTGCTTCCCGACCATGATTAGTAGACTTGACCTAGAACCTAGTCGACTAGAAACCCTTAGCTAAAACGTAGCCTTTTCTGATTACACAGTTTTAGTCGACTAGTCCCTATTACCAGTCGACTAGAGATGCCTAGTCGACTACTCTCTTAACCCTAGTCGACTAATTTCCCCATGATCCCAGAATCCCAACTCTCGGCTCCAGTCGACTTAGCTTAGATATTAGTCGACTTGAGACCACTAGTCGACTACTATTTTTACCCTAGTCGACTTACCTCTTCCTGAATCAAACCCTAACTCTCTGTATCACAGATTTAGTCGACTTAAGTGTCTGTTAGTCGACTTGACCCTTCTATGAGTCGACTACCCCTCCTAACCTAGTCGACCAACATTTCCTGAATCAGAAACCCAACTCTCTGTTACACAGTTTTAGTCGACTAGACCCTACTGTTAGTCGACTAACCCTTCTATTAGTCGACTATTCCCTTGACCTTAGTCGACTAACTTAGGCTGTTTGTTATAGTTAATTACTTTCTTAACTTTGGATCTTATACCTGGTTCATGTACTTCATGACTTGTACTTCATGACCTATTACTTGATGTGTATCACCTCTTGTCGCTTCATATTTCTATGTTTATGTATTGTCACGCATTTGCTTGTTTCATTATTATGCTTGTACCATGCATGTGATGTTCTTGCTTCTTTATTGAATACCATGCGTGGCGGACCCTTCGAGGTTGTCGAACTCTGCATTGTCCCTATGTTTCCACTTGTCTTGCCATAATTCAGAACTATCAGTTTCATGTTTCCTTTTAACACATGTATATCACCTGACCTCCAATGTGTTATCCCTTGACCACCTGGCATGCCACTACTTGGCAAAACCCTATTGTTATAACATGACTGACCCGGACTATATCGATCTCTTACTATGTTTGGTTGTTTGCAATATCACCACTTGTCACGCTATCACTTCACACCCAGCATGACATACTTGACTTTATGATTATTATGTTTACGGGAACCCTGTCCTATTGTTGTTATTGTTATGGAGCTAAGTGCCACACCATACTCGGTGGGGGCCACCTCTAGAATCCATTCCCACAGAGCAAAGTGCCACACGGAGCAAAGTGCCACACCACACGGTGGGGGCCACCTCTTGAATCTGTGGGGGCCACCTCTTGAATCTGTTGGGCTATCCCTATTATGACCGTTTATTCCCGTAAACTAATAATTATGCTAATAAGCTACAACTTGTATGGGGAATGGGAGGAAGTGATGGATGCCGGAATGATATCTTGCTTATAGTGATGGGATATAAAAGTATATATATATATATATATATATGTATATATACTGGCGGTAAGTGTTATGATATTACTGTTAGGGGGACTTTGGGCCTCCAAAGCCGGTTCCAGGTGTATGGAAACCACTATAAGAAGTTCTATCAGTTCTCCATCTACTTCCGTTAACAAACCTCGGATAGCTTATATATGGATGTATGTGTGATGGGATGTACACCCGGGCACATACCTAGATATATGGGTCAGACGAGTAATAATAATAATAGAGACCTGTTATGTTATGACTCCTAGTCTACTCGTTATGTCATGATCCCAGTGATGATTCCTGTTTTGATGTTTGTTACGATTCTTATCATTCTTGTTATATATTCCCGTTTTAACTGTCATATGATTTGCAACTCTGATTCTATATGCTTGGGATTTCTGTGGCATGAGACAAAGGTATATATATGAGGGTTTCCTTGTTTGGATTATCCCCTCGATGTATTAGTCTCATGGGACCGTGACTTAAGCATATACAATCACTTTTGCTTGTAATCAGCTTTACCTTGTATTCCCTGTATTATGATTATGTTATACCCGTCCTTATATACCATACTTGTGTTCTAACCCCTATTCATGTCTCTTAGCCACTTGGCTGTAATTCATTTATTGTTATATGTCTTGATTCCTTGGATTTGCATATTCAGATTCCGAAGCTGGATCGAAGTGGAGCTGTCCACAGTAGATCAAGCTTTTCCTTGTAAGCTGGCAGCCTAGTTCCAGTTCTTTCGCGCCAGACTCCTCTTTTGACTCACGGGATCTTCATCCTACTCGTGAGCTTTTTGTATCTTTATTGTATATTTTACTTTTGGACTTGGTTGTGATAAAAGACATACGTAATATGTATAGTTTATCATATCCTGAGATGACTTTGTATATGTACCTTTTAGTTGGCATATGTATGAATACCACGCTTTGTCGTGTACTCTGATCCTTGTTGTACTTTTATGCTTAGCGTATATACGTGGGGGCATGTTCTGACCTGCGTATATACGTCGCAGTGACGTCCCCGTATCCGTGGAAATCGGGGCGTTACACTTCCATAGAAGGGTGGGTTCACAAATTCAATTATTGCTATGTTAACACTATATCCCAACGAAAGCTACAACATTCTCTTTGGTATATAGGTGTGGAGCAGTACTCCCGCTAGAAATCCAAATCCCATCTCTACGCGTCGCCTTGACAGCATAGATGACAAATGAGGAGAAGCATCGACTGCGACTCCAAGAGCTGGAAGCTTTGATAATAAACGTCTGCAAGCTCAACAGCAAATAGAGCTTTACCAAGCTCAAATTACCAGAGCCTTCAACAAGAATGTGAAGGAGCGAACTTTTAAGAAAGGTGACCTTGTCTTAGCTGTCAGAAGACCTATCGTGATGACACACAAGACAAAAGGAAAATTCCAACCCAAATGGGAAGGACCATTTGTAGTGGAGTCGGTCTACTCAAATGGAGCATATCGCCTCATAACCTCAGACGGTGATACGCTCATGTGCCAATCAACGACAAATTCTTAAAGAAATACTACCCTTGATAGCACTCTTCCCCCGATCAAGTTAATACTGCACCTCTGATCAAAACTCCAGATCCCAGAAGAGCTTCTTTCCTTTATTAGATCGAGCACTAGTTGCATCTTGATGCATGATGGAAATACTGAGAAAGAAACAAAAAGCGAAACTCTGTTACTCTTCTGACGGACCTCCGATGCCTCCGACGGCCAAGGATAGAGGAAAATGTTGGCTTTTAAGCCCAACATGAGTCTTCGACAACTCATCATGCTGAGGGAAAAAACATGGGTAGCCCAACTCAAACGGTAGTTGGTAAAGGCACACCAAATTCTCAATAACCAGGAGTTGCATCTTGAGTTCACGTCAACTTGTGAGATTTAAAGGCTGTGTCCAGAAGTCCGCGTTCTCAATAACCAGCAGAATCCCGCGCGTCGCTCTTGAGGAGCCCAAAGTTGCGCCTCTATTGTAAGATGAACGTCACATCCCCATTGTGAACTCAGTACAGCCTGAGTTTACGCCCTATCAAGGGACCAGAGCCGCGTCTCTATTGAGCCAATGCCGCGTCCACATTAACTAGCTGAGATCCGTGCGACAGTCTTGAGGAGCCCGAGACCGGATCTCCATTACATCCTGAATTTTGCATCCTAACAGAATCAAGGGCCGCGTCCATGGATCTGCGTCCTTCCATAAGTATGAACGTTGTGTTCCCTTTACTGAAGAACACAAATTTGTGTCTCAGAATAACGCCTTTTTGTCTTTAAGCCGGAGCCACGTCCTTATCAAAAAGAAAATTTCGCACGTCTTTCTTGGCGAGCCTGAACGGCGTCTCCATTAGTGAGTCAGAGTCGCGTTTCCCAGAATCGCGTCCCTCCAAAGGTCGCGCCTCTTCAGCAAGGTCAAAGTCGCGCCTGGTTAACAGAGTGAGAGCTGCGTCTTCACTTTACAGATCGCGTCCCTCCAGGAGCCGCGTTTCTTCAGCAAACTAATAGATGCGTCCCCACTCCAAGTGAGGATTACGTCTCCAAAGCAACATGACTCCTGCGTCTACAAGACTTGCATTCAGTTTTTTCTTCTGCAAATCAGTTCAACAGTACACTGACACGAGCAGGCGACTGTTCATCCTGGTTCTAAGTACACCAACAACCAGCTCGGAGCATTGTGGAGGTCTGGACTGCGTATCTAGACACTCACCACGATCATCTCTAGTGTCTTCAAAGGGTTTTACAGTACAGTCACGAAGACCATACTCCAGATAAGATCAAGCTCAGAGTATCTCAAATGATTGTCAGTCCAATCATGAGAAGTATGAATTCAACCAGAGTCCAAAGTCTTTCAAAATCCGTCCCAATCAACCGCGGAATATCAAAACCTTTGGAGGGGGTTTTGTAGACTGTCTAAAAATCACTGAAGACAAGTCAGCAAAAAGCAGAATCCAAACTCCAGACGCAAGGCTAATCATCGCCACCAGCGGGGCACCAAGACGCGAGGGTTGAAACCCGCGTCTCAACATCACTGCAAGGACCGAGACGCGAGGGCTGAAACTCGCGTCCTAGTATTATTGCAGTGCCAAGACGTAGAGTCCTAAGCCCGCGTCTCACGTGAAGCTTAACGTAGACTGAAAACCCGCGTCTCTCAAGCATTACTTTAGCAATAAGACGTGAGACTCGAAACCCGCGTCTCAGTTATAACTGCCCTCATTATTGGGTCAATTATTGCCCACGTAATGAGGGAGTTAACCCCATTGTGGAGCATTTTTAGGAGACACGTTCACCCCCTGAAACCTTTATAAATAGCCTAGTTTGCTATGGAAGAGGGGTCAGAAAAAGGTCGGATAATTCTTGGTCAAAAGAACTTCCGGTTGTAAGTCGTAGAAACACCAAGATTTCCAGCTGAAAAGAAAGAGAGAGTTCAACTCTTCTAACAACTTGCTACGTACAAGTTCGTCTTTGCCTACACTCTCTTTGAGATCCTTGGTGGATAGAAGCTGTGTTACTTCGTCTACTATCCGAAGCGAGGATTCCCGAAAGGTCCTGACGTTCACCCGGTCAACGAAAAATAAGATTCACTTTCTATTGTCACATCAAGAACCCGACACTAAACAAAGGGGAGATTCAAGTTGAAATATCTTCTCTCTCTTGTAAGAGGATTATTGATCCGCTGTAACTTTCTTTACAATCAAATAAAGAATTTACTCCTTGATCTTCAATTTCCCTCCAACAAACACTCCCATGAATTGTAACCTGTAATTGATTATTGTATTAAAATCTCTCTCTCCCTTACCCCGAGGACGTAGGCAAATTGTCGAACCTCGTTAAATATTGTGTTTGGCTTTCTTTCTTATTTAATTGTTTTTGTCTTTTGGATACTTCTCTGGTGTATCTCTCTCTGTTGGGGTTCATATTGGTTGTTGCACCCGCGCAAGCAACATAAAACCCCACTTTTCATGCACAAACAAGCCCATAGTAGAGAGAAGTAAAACCCGCTGTGAATAATATTATAAGTTTTGGTTTTGTAACTTTAGTCCATTGTGAATAAAGAGAGTTAGCTTTGTTGTTTAATTGATCATATATGTGGAGAGGGACTTGAAATACATAGTGGGAGCAAAACCAGAAATAAGCTTCTTAGCCAAATCCAACCCCTTGACATTCAATAGCAATCTCTGAATGTTTTGACTTGTGAACCTCCTATTCATTTTAAGTGGAGTATTGTGTCGCCAGATTTTTCATGTCAAATTCAGAGAGAGGACGGTTTAAGCTTTGCCTATTTAAAGCCACAGTTAGGTGTTGCTTTAGTGTGCAAGAGAAAATGAGAGAAAAGACAGTATTTCAGCTAAAAGATTTGTACCTTCTCCATCTGTCCCTCTGTATGACTCATTCTTTTCTTTCTCTTCTTTCTTTCTTGACAGAAACAAAAGATTCTCTTATTTGTCATGATTTTATGTGTGAGATTAGATTTTAATTTTTCTTACACACTCTTCGTTTCTTAGTAAATCTTTTTGGTAAAAGTTTATGGACGCTGGTTAAACTGATCGAATAATGCAAATCTTGTTTGTGTTGTCTTTTTCCTTTTGATTTTCCTTGTCTTTTACAGCGTCTGCTTTAATTTAAAGATCACACGTGATGCTTCTAGATCATATTATATTGGGATACGCTCAGAATATGCTAGCTATCGACAGCCAGTGAGAGCATCTCCAATGGGTGATTGCATTTTGCAGCCACTTGGAGAGTATTCCCTAGGATTCTAAAATGGAGGGGTTGAACTCTAACCACACCCCTCCATTTTTAGGACTCCATTTCATTTTTTTTAACATTTCAATCAATATTAGTCTCATTTTGAAAGTATCGACGATATCTCTCCCATGCTATGCTATAATTTTCGTAAAAAAATAGTTAATAAATTTAAATTTGTATTGATTTTAAGTAACTAGTATATTAATTAAAAAGGAAACAAGTGGTATAAATTAAAGTGTGTATGTTGTTAAAAGGGTAAAATGGGATAGAAGTTTGGTGAATAGTGATTTGGAGGCCCCTCCATATTTGGAGGAAAGCCTCCAAACTTGCAGAAATTTGGAGGCTGCCTCCAAATTGTAGCTCCAATTGGAGCTCGGTTGGACCTCCACCAGACTATAAAATGAAGAAATGCAGCCCGATTGGAGATGCTCTGAGGCATGTCAACATACTGAACCAACCCAACTCTCTGTTGGTGTGTCTGCTGACAAACTAAGCACGAATGTTGACAGACTGACAAACGCATGTCGACAGCTTCATGTCAATTGGCGACAGCCTGACAAACACTTCTCTCTGTTGGCGTATCCCTGAATCTGCTATCGACAGTCATCATGTGCCTGTCGACTGTAGCTTCTCTTCTTCTTTCCACTGTGCACCTCGTGCGCATCGAACTCCAAATTTCTCTACTCTATCCAATTGAGCTTGAAAACTCCAAATTTCAACTTCTCCCCCACAATTCTCCACTTTGGTGAAGATTTTTCAAATTTGAGCCAAACACCACAAATTGCCAACTTCAGCTCAACAACTGATTGCGCAATTACTCCTGCCTACGTACTCCCTGCCTAAGGGATCAAGTCGCACGCAGTTCATCCACAAAAGCTTTGGAAAGCTCAATCATCAACTAAAATCAAATCTGCAGCAATGCCCAACTGGCTGAGTCATATGAATCTCATTTATCACAATCGTTATACAGAATAACGAACTTCAACTTGAGCTGATCTAGCTCATTAACTTGAGATTCATGTTTCTTCACAACCCACTTTTGTGAATTCTTCTTGGTTCTTCTAACTGTAATAAATCAACTTTTTTTAAGCATGTTCAACATCCAAAACGGATACACGATTTCCACCCAGTGTCATATCCAGTAAGATCCCAACTGATACTGAACCAACTGGAGAATATGGAGCAGCATCATCCTCCACTCGCTATGATACTTCCTTGGTCTTCATGCTTTCCACCTGCTGAGAGATGATAGGCTTTATCATTGAAGCCTCATCTAATGTGAAAGTCCTTCTCAACACAATCTTTTTATTTTTGCAATCTCACAATTTGTAGCCTTTCAAATTTCTCTTGACACCCAAAAACACAAATTCTTTAGCTCGAGAATCTAGTTTATCTTCTTTGACACGAAAGTAGGCGGGACATCCAAATATCCTCAGCAAACTATAATCTTAAGCAGCTCTACCTGACCAATTTTCCATGGAGTTTTACCTCCTATCATGGACGATGGCAATATATTCATGAGATGGTTAGCATATACCAAAACTTCGACCTAAAAGAACTTGTCAAATTGTGCATTATATAACAAATATCGAATCTTCTCCAATAAGTTCATCTTCTTTGCCACCCCCAATTTGTTTTCGAATTGTAAAGTGCATATCAATACCATTATTTTGGCCAAATCGTAAGAATTGACTCTTATGTACTCCCTAACATTAACAAATTGAAGCACTTTGATCTTTCTGTCAGTCTGTTTCTCCATCAACTTTTTCCACTTCACGAACAAATTTAGGATTTTAAACCTTTGTCTCATAAGGTATACCTAGCAATGCCTAGAGAAATCATCAACAAAAGAGACAAAGTATCAATAACCTCCAAGTGATGCCATCTTGGTCGGTCTCCAAATGTACATGTGAACCAAATTAAGAAGATCTTCCGAACGGTGAATAACAATGTCAAATTTCACCTTCGTCTTCTTACTCAGAGCACAATGCTCACAAGACTCCAAATTACAGGTCAATGCATGTTCCAACAATTCGTGCATTGCCAATGCTTGCAAAGAAAGCTTTAGATGCGCGTTGTTGAGTCAAGTCAAATTGCTATTATTTGAAGTAATGTTTGTACTCTATCTACTCTTATCGTTTATTTTAGCGAAGATGCCCTCTGAGAGAAAATATTGTAGATCTCTAGGAGTTCCGTGTTGTTCAACAATAATCTCTTTTGCTACTTCTAGTCTTTTTTTGTACTCTATTTATCAAATGGGAAATTCTACTCACACATACTCCTTTTATTGTTTACATTTATCATTCTTTTTTTACCCACTTATCAATTTCAAGTTATCATAATTTGCTAGACACCCTCTAAAACTTCTCAAAATATCTTTTTTTAATCTTATCATCAGTTATATTTAAAATTACTCACTGAACCTCGCCAAAATAAATCATTGGCTTCCCGAATCTGTGTCTCCTTTCCAGCATATTCCATTAGACCGCCTCCATCTCCTTATCTCATCAACAAAAACCCCTCTATCTCCCTCTCTTCGAAGCAAATCCCTTATCCTTCATCTTCTTCTCTTCCTCTTCAGCCTCTGTTGATCGAATTAAATTCTTGAAGAGGAAGAAAAGTTTTAGAGTTTAGAAAAAATTTTAGTACTTTTAGAGAGAAAACAAAAAGGCAAAAAGAATAAAAGGTATCATATATATTTTTTTACCAATGAGTAAAATTATAATTCAAATATTATTTTAGAAATTTGTGTAGACAGTAACGAAAGGTGTCAGTAATTTTCTTTTCAAAATAATATCCCTCCTGAATGCTTGAGCTATCCTGCCACTTTAAATATAAACGGGAAAAAATAGACCCTTTCTATGACCCCGATTCCCGAACAGTATATGCTTGCTAGGATCGGATAAATAAACACCGCCTGATGAATATCAGAACTATCAGATCCGATAAAGGGCGCTGGGGTTTATCCCATTTCTCCGCGCTCAAGGGTTTATCCCCCAAAAAAAAAAAAAAAAAAAAAAATTTAAGTTTTCTCTCAATCCCTAAGTTATGGGATTCTCTAATTCTCTTGAAAATTTCCCCGTTTCTTACTCTTACTCGATTTTCCACCATTTTCTGCCGATGAAATCTCAAAGATTTCCAAATTTTATTGATTTCAGGTGATAATCGATGGCGGCTCTGCAGCAAATTGGATTGGGATTGGCGATGAAGAAGGGCGTTCCGTCTTTCGATGGGCTAAGAATTTCAACACCGACGTTTAGGGTTTCCCCCGCCATTGGAGCATTAGGAGTTGGAATGGATCGGAGAAAGTTCAAGGGCCTCGTTGTTAAGGCGGCCACTGTTGTCGCCCCAAAGGTATAGATGTCGACTATTTGCCTCAAAATTTTGATATTTTCATCACTTATATTGGTGTTCGTTTGTCATTGTTTGGGTAAGATTCTAGTTTTGTAGAATAAACAATAGTCAGATGAAATTTTCCCTTTTTGGGTTAATTTACAGTTTTTTTTTCGTGATGTGAGGATAAATGACAAGTTTTTAGTTTTCTCTGTTTTCATGTTTTATTGGTTTGCATTGTTATCTGCTGGGTTACCTTTTGTGGCTAGAGGTACACAAAGTGATAACCACCTTGCTAGCTTTGGGGATGCAATAGATGACTTGGATTGTCAACCTGATATCTTAATATATGTTTAGTTGTAAATTTAAATTTATTTTATGCTAGGAGGTGTTATTTAGCTGTGGAAAGTGCATCAGAAACCAGATTGCTTATACTCTTTCACACCCTTAATTAAGCGGGACCTACAAAACAATGAGTTGGTATGCAGGCTGGTTGATAGGAGGTGTGTGAGGATCATTTATGTGTCACTATGACATTTGTTGCTTAGCTACCAAAAGAAATGGTGGATGCTAAGGCTCTGGAAAAGTATTTAGCTAGATGAAGAATAAGTTAAGATTGTTATACTATGCTGAGTCTTTTAAACTTGTCCTATATTTTCTATATAGCTGGTTTTATAGTATATGTGCAACTAATTGAAAAAAGTTGACTACAAATGGTACTACAAATGGTTCTACTATGCCTAATCTGTCTCAGTGACTCTGAATAGCTGTGCCAAAACTTATTGTCCTTGAGCACATTACACGGAGAAGGAGGGTTGAGTTTGTAGTTGACGTATTCAAAATTCTAAATGTGCGTGTACGCGCGCGCGCGTGTTTTCTACAATTTTGAAAACAATTTTATTTTAGTCATTATGAGATCCTTTAATGAGAGACTACAATATATTTGCATTCTTATTTTCTAATTGGTAAAGACTATTTAAAGAAAATTCTTAACGGAAAAGAAGGTTGAGATTTTGAGGATTGAGTTCATATATTTGGGTTTTCCATTAATGCATATCTAACTTGCGTGTTCCTGTTTTCTTTTGTAGACTCTTGTTTTTTTGGTAGAGTGCTATGTCTATTTCTAATTATTGGGTAGCTCGTATGCAACCTGCTGCAGTTGCCAGTTTTTTTTTTTTTGCTTCTTTATCTTTAATTCAAACATTTTTTTTGGTTATATTACGCATCATTGTGGCAATTTTGTTTGGGCCCACAGTCTTATGAACTTTTAAATTGTTAATGTAATTTCCAAATGATTAAACAAGAACTCTTCTTCACTATCTTATGGCTCTTTCTATTTCCTGCATTGCGTGTGTAGAGAAATAGAAAACCCTAAAAGTAGATTTTATATTAGAGGAAAGAGAGTTACAAGATATATATAGAGAACAAGGAGGGTATATAGGTAAAGATGGGTAATCACCCAATAACCAAATATTAATGACTTAACACTCCCTCTCAAACTGGAGCATATACATCCAACATGCCCAGCTTGTTACAAAGATTAGAAAACACCTGAGGGGAGGCGGCTTTAGTAAGTAAATCAGCTAACTGCTTCGAAGATGATGTGAACTAGAATATAACCACCTTTTTGGTCCAAGCATCTCTGACAAAGTGACAAACGACCTCAATGTGTTTGGTCCTTTCATGAAACACTGGGTTCTGAGCAATATAGATGGCAGGCCTATTATCACAATGCAAAGTTTCAGGCTGTCTGAAACCAAGTTCCATCAGTAAATTTTGTAACCACATCATCTCGCATGCCATATGAGTCATAGCTTTATATTCAGCTTCAGCACTTGAGCGAGACACATCTTGTTTCTTGCTTCTCTAGGTCACCAGATTTCCTCTAAGAAAAGTGCAATAACCAGTAGTAGCCTTCATATTCTCTCAATCACCAGCGTACCCTAAGTCAGAGTAACCAGAACACATGTCCATGTTTCCTATACACCAACCTTTTTCCTGGACAACTCTTGATGTAAGCTAGATTCTCATCGCGACTAACCAACAGGCTTCTCTGGGCTGATGCATGAATTTACTCAGAACTTCTACAGTAAAAGTTATATCTAGCCTAGTCACCGTAAGATAGATTAATTTCCCAATCAATCTCCTATACCTTCCTGGATCATCAAGTGCATGACTATCATGAAATCATTGATCCACATTGGCTTCCATTGGTGTATTAGCAAGCTTGCATCACAAAAATCTTGTTTTCTCTAGAAGGTCTAGAGCATACTTTCGCTGAGAAAGAAGTACACTATTTTTTTGATGTGCAACTTCAATTCTCAGAAAGTATTTTGGATGTCACATGTTCTTGGTCACAAAATGATGTTTGAGATACATCTTAGTCTCTACTATCCCAGCCGAGTCACTCAGATTCTGTAAAATGTCATCAACATAGATGGCCAGAACTACAATGTCAAATCTTGTGCACCGAACGAAGGCAGAATGATCTGAATGATATCGGCGAAAGCCTTTACCAGAAATGATAAGACTGAACTTCTCAAACCACACCCTTGGACTCTGGTTGAGTTCATATATAGCCTTTTTTAGACGACAGACTTTAGTCTCCCCCTAAACAACATGACCTGGAGGTTACTTCATATATACTTCCTCCTTAAGATCCCCATATAAAAAGGCATTCTTGACATCCAACTGGAACAATAGTCATGACAAGTTAACAGCAATAGAGAACAGAATCCTGATAGAGTCATCCTAGCAACTGGCGAGAACGTCTCAAAGTAGTCGATGCCTCAAAGTAGTCGATGTCATATGTCTGAGTATACCCTTTGGCAACGAGTCTAGTCTTATATCGATCCACTGAACCATCTGGGCGGTACTTTAGAGTAAATACCCAGCGACAACAAACAATCACTGCATCTGTTCTGAAACCAACTCCCAAGTTCCTTTAGAAGCAAGAGCTTCCATCTCCTCATCCCTAACCTGTTTCCAAGTAGGTACCAATAAAGCCTCTCTATAAGACCTGGGTATAATCTCAGAGGATAAAGAGAGCAAACTGGCGAAAAGTTGGATTTAAATTATCATAAGAAACCAAATTAGAATAGGGTGATCGGTGCAAAACTGTTACCTTTTGGAGGGCAATAGGAACATCAAGATCGGAGGGAGAAGCTGATGGTGGAGGGGTAGGATCGTCTACGAGGAAAATGAATAGCCGAAATAGGTTCGGAGGCAGGAACCTTTGGGGATGAGTGTAGACATATCCGAAATCCCGTACTAGCTTTGATGCTGGTGGATTTTTAGATTCTGCTGGCGGTACTGGCAAAGAAACAGTAGAAGCAGGTGTATGTGGTACTGGCAAAGAAACAGTAGAAGCAGTTGTAGGTAATGACACAGACAATGAAGGAGGAATAGTCTCAGATACGGTGAGAGGAACCTGTGTAGAGAAATATGGAACAGACTCAAGAATGTAACATCAACAGACACTAAATACTTCTTCGTGAAGGGGTTATAGCGCAGGTATCCTTTTTGAGTTTTAGAATACCCAATGAATATACACTTTATAGATTTAGAAGATAACTTATCTAGCCCAGGAGACAGGTCTTCAACAAAACAAGTGCATCCAAAAACACGAGGAGTCATGGAGAAAGGTTTTTTGTTAGCATAGAGATAAGAAAATGAAGATTTTTTATCGAGAACAGAAGAATGTATCCTATTAATTAGATAGCAAGCACTTAACAAGCATCAGACCATAAATATTTCGAAACACTCATATGGATCATTAAGGTTCTAGCAACATTCAGAATATGTCATGTTTTCTTTTGACAACTCCATTTTGTTGGGATGTATGAGAACAAGAAGTCTGATGGATAATGCCATTTTTGGAACAAAAAATAGATACATCCTTTTTAACATATTCCAAGGCATTGTCAGTACGAAGCACGCGGATAGAAGTAGAAAACTGATTTTTATTTCATTAAAGAAAGACTCAGTTATATTGGACACTTCTGACCTCTCTTTTAAGAGATATAACCACGTCATGCGAGAGAAGTCATCAATAAAGAGTAAAAAATATCTAAAACCCTTAATAGAGGGCATACGACTAGGACCTCAAATATCAGAATGGACCAACTCAAAAGGAGAATTACTATGACTATTGACTCGACTCGGAAAGGTAGCACGATGATGCTTACCTAACTCACAAGAATCACAACTTAAAAAGGAGAAAAAGGACTCAACAGGAATAATAAACTAGATCTTTTGTAACGAAGGATGACCCAAGCGCCAGTGCCACAGTAAAACTGGATCAGGCTAACCTGCAACCAAGCCCGTATGGGTCACTCGATCGTCCAAATAGTATATGCCTCCTCGCTCATGGCCCGAACCAATCTCCTTCCCAGTCGATAGGTCCTAAAACATACAATAAGAAGGAAAAAACGTTATTTTGCAGTTATTTTGTTTAGTAAGTTGACTGGTAGACATGAGACTAACAGGAAAACGTGGAACATAAATGACATCAGTAAGGGTCAAGGATGGAGTAGCCTGAACTACCCCATTGCCTAGTATAGGTGAATGAGTACCATCATCAATTTTAACAGAGAGATAGACAGTGGACATATTTAGGGAAATAAACTTTTATTTAATACATGACATGTGGAATGAGGCTCCAGAGTTTAATATTCAGGGCTTTTGAGGAGAGGCAATATAGGTGTGCATACCTAAAGCAGATGCATGAGTTGCTGAAAGATTGGTCTAAGAGAACTCTAGCTGTCGAAGTGGATCATACTCCTCCTGTGTCAGTACAACTGTGGAAGATCCAGAATAATGGAGAAAGTGGATGAATAGTCTTGAGGAGTGCGACGTGGAGCAGAAGAGTCAGACTCAGATAGCTGTGCCCACTCAGGTCGACTAAATTTCTCCCAGCACTTCTCGGAGATGTGATTACTGCGTCCATAATGCCTGCATTGTCAAGGGCTTTTCTCAGAGGCACTGTGTCTGCCTCCATACGAGCCACATCCATCTCCAATAAATCTTCGTCCTCTTCCTCTAGCACCACGACCACGTTCAGAAACCATGACAGATTGCTCAATGGAGGGTGCAGAGGAAACATCAGCCCCAGTAGATAATCGCATAACTCTTGAGAAAGTCGCAGTCAACGTGGGAATACTATCTTCTCTCAGAATCTGACCCCGCACCTGGGACCGTAAAGTGGGACTCAAGTCAGAAACTTGGACACTGTAAGATTCTGACGATACCCCCTCAGAGTCGCCGCATCAGTAACCGATGACTAATGCATCTCTAACTCATCAATCAAACATTTGCCTTCACCATAGAACTCAGGTTCACCATAAAACTCATCTGTCTCCCTGTTTGAGCTTAAACATGCGCTCATAAATCTCGAACACCCTTGAGGGATTCTTCTCATTTCCATAAATGACCTTCAGTGTATTTCACATGTCTTTAGCAGTAGGCAGGAACATGATACTACCACTAATCTTGTTCTCTAGACTGTTAAGAAGTCATGTCATCACGGAATAATCTCCATAAGCCAAGTCATATATGTGGGATCTGTATCAGCAGGTAGAAGCTGTAGGAGGTGAGCCAATTTGATCTGAGCACCAATGAATATGCGAAACGCTTGTGCCCATAAAAGTTAGTTGGAGCCATTCAACTTCACAGTAGTCCCCAATATTGTCTTGAGGACAGAAGTTTCAACTATCAGAGAGGAGGTCATAGTGGAAGATGAACCCATAGTCTCAGACATAATATTCAGTCAGAGAAATCACCAAAAAAAGGATAGCCAGTAGTAGCAGTAAACAGCCAGTAATGAAGAAAAGAAGGTAACTTAGGTACCAGATAGTTTCAAAAACAATATCAGATCAGATGTAAAAATAAAAATCTGATTTTTAAGCAGTAAACAGAGCAGATCTCATCAGAAAAGGCTTGTAGAGGATCCAAATAGCCAGATTAGATGTAAAAATTGATTTTTAAGCAGTTAATAGACCAGATCTCACCAAAAAAGTCTTGTAAAGCATCAAAATATTCAGATTAGCTCTAAAAACTGATTTTTGAGTAGTTGGAGGACTTCTTTTGAACTCTTGGAAGGATTAGCAGGTGGTGGCACTTGATGAGAGAATTGAGGAGGTGGTGGTTTGTTTTTTTTTAATTGGGAAACAGAATCAGAACTATAAACTAGGACCAAAAAATCAGAACCAGAACCAGAATAAAAAACAGAATCAGAATCAGAACCAAATTAAAAAACAGAATCGAATCAGAACCAAAAACAGATTCTGAATTAGAACCAGATGAAGAGAGCTTGAAAAAAAGGTGGCGGCACTTAGAAGGTTGTGTGGCACTTGGATCTGATGGAGAAGACTTGGAAGTTGGAGAGGACTTGTAAGGGTGCGGCACTTGAAAAATTGTGGGTGGCGGCGCTCTGAGATTGTAGGAGAGGTGGCGGCACCTTGGATCTGATGGAGAGATCTTTAAAGAAAGGGTGGCGGCACTTGGATAATGATGGAGAGATGGCGGCACTTGAGAGGAAGCTTTGAGGAGAAGGATTATAGATTTTTTAGGGTTAGGGTTTCTTATTGCTCTGATACCATGTAGAGAAATAGAAAACCCTAAAAATAGATTGTATATTAGAGGTAAGAAAGCTACAAGATATATATAGAGAACTAGGAGGGTATATAGGTAAAGATAGGTAATCACCCAATAACCCAATAACCAAATATTAATGACTTAACTTAATAGTGTGAACCACTGTGAGTGTATGTAATTCAAGTCACTTCAATGCTAACGCTTCTAATCTGGTTGTGGTTTCAGTATACTTCTGTTAAGCCCTTGGGTGACAGAGTGCTTATAAAAATCAAGACTTCTGAGGAGAGAACACCTGGAGGCATATTGCTGCCGCCAACTGCTCAGTCCAAGCCCCAAAGCGGTGTGGTTGTTGAAATTGGCGATGGTAGAACCATTGGCAAGAACAAAGTAGAAATCAGTATCCGGTATCTTCTAAGTCAATTTGCTCAGCTTTGGGAAATTATTCTATAATTTATTGTTACCTAAAGTTTGTCGTTTCTAGCATGTATCACCTCATTTGTCATCATTTGTTAATAGTGAATTGTAGGTTTCTTTTCTAAATCAATAGTTCTTAAGTTGTCAAATATTCTTTTTGGTCAATTTAAATGAGATTTTAGGATTGTGAACTTTACTCAAATTCTTCACCAACTTGCTTGTCTTTCTTTAACTTGATCTCCTTAATTTTGTGATTATAGGCTGGATCACAAGTTGTATACTCAAAGTATGCGGGAACGGAGTTGGAATTCAACGGAACTAACCATCTTCTATTGAAGGAGGATGACATTGTTGGTATTCTTGATACTGAGGATGTAAAGGATCTCAAACCTCTGAATGATCGAGTTCTAATCAAGGTTTGTCTCTGATCTTTTTAGCACTTATGAGATTGTTGTTCTATACATAAACAAGTGGGACCAAAATGTTCCTGGAGTAACAGACTGGTTTTGACCACCAGCAAACCCTTCTGATCTGGCTGAGACAATTGGTCATCCTCTTTATTGAAACCACATTCTTAGAAACTAAGATTTAAAATTTTGCCAAAGGTAAAATGTCACTGAGAGTTCTGACAAGCAGCGATTTTGATCTTGCTGAGAAAATTAGATCAGTGTGCACATAAAAACTCTAGCAATGTTCATGATAACTTACTGTTTTGGATTATAAATATTTTTATCAGATGTCAAACTAAATAGGTAACCAAAGGTAGTATTGCATAAAACTAGATAGGTGAACCTTACAACATGGTTCAAAGTCGCTCTCTCAACCGCCGACTCGGCCTGCACCGAGACGGATCGGTCTCGGCGACTCAGATCGGATTCGGACGATACACGCAAAACACTGTGTAGAAAGCTCAAAAAATTATGAAAAAATCATGACAAATTGTAAAAAAAATGTAGACATCAAAATCATGTATCACATGTCCAAAACAAATTTGTTTTGATGGGGTAATTGGGAAAATATGATGATTTGAGAGTAAATTCAAAAATATAAAAGATTTGAGGGGGTAAATATAAAAAACCCAAAAATTAAAAAACAAAAAAAAAGAAAAAGATAAAGGAGAGAGAATGGGTGGGATCACCCGATCTCTCTCTCCCTCTGGCTCTATCTCCCTCTCTCTCGTCTCTCTCTACTCTCTCCCTCCCTCTGGCTCTCCCTCTCTCTCTCTCATCTCTCTCCCTTTCCCTCCCTCTCCCTCTCCCTCGTCTCCCCTCCTCTCTTTGTATCTCTCCCTCTCTCTCTCTCGCGATGACATCGGGCAGGAGTGGGTGGCGAAGGCGGGGGAGAGATTGGGCAGAGCAGGCGGCGGCGGCGCAGGCGGGGGAGAGATCGGCGGCGACGACGGGGGAGCCCTATATCCCAGGTAAGTTTGCATTTTTTTTTAATCGAATCGACCTTGACTCGGAGCTGACTCGGTCGAATCGGCCGAGTCAATCCAAGTCGCATTGTGCCTCGGCCGAGTCAACTCCGAGTCAAGACCGATTCGGTCGTTTCTGAGTGGATCCTTCGAATCGGGTCTAGGAATCGTCTCGGCGGGTGCCGAGACCGATACAACTCGGCTGAGTCGTATCCGACTCGGCCGAGTCTTCGAACACCTTACAATGCTAAAATATTCTGAGGGTTGTGAAGGGGGAATTTGAAGATATTTTTTCAAAAAGGAAGTCTTGTCATATTTTTATAACTACCAAATTCAAAATTGGAAACTGATGAAACCAAGACTCTAAAGTAGACTAATACAGATCTGATCCTTAGTTTTGCACCTCGTTAGTAATTAATCGTTTGGATGTAGTGGAGGCCTTCGTCTATGGTCATGAAAATTTATTAATTATCACCCATTGGGTGTGTAGAGTGGATGAAATGTCAGCCAAGTGCTATGCACTTCTGTTAGGGTAACATTATTAGTTTTGTATCCAAATTGCAACACTGATCTGATTAAGGATAAATAGCAACAGTGATGAGGACATCACGCCAGTTATCAGTGGTTTTTCATGCCTTAGTTTATTTTGAGTTATTGTGTTTTAATTGTTTTGCTTTTAGTACCATGTCGGTTATATCCGAGAAATAGACTTTTGTAAAGCTTATAAAAGGCCCCCTAAGACTGCTTTATGAGGAGACAATGAATAATTAAAACTTTTCCTTTTAAATTCTCTTAAAGGTATTCTTGAGTTTTGGGTGCGAATCCCGTGGTGCAACGGGTGTGAAGCCCGCGTAAGGGGTGCGAAGCCTAAAGTTATCTGGCTCTTTTCCAACCTTAATCTCTATTTTCATTTTATTTCTTATAAAACCCTAGTTTTTCCTTTTTTTATTTGTATTCGAAGGTGATTGTGATTCTATATTACATCAATTTGGTATCAGAGCTTTGGTTTCAATCCCCTTCGAATTTCTTCTCCTTCCTAAATCCTAAATCTAGATTCTAAATCTAGATCTACTTTGCAAAAAAAACAGAGTGGAAAAAAGAGAAAACAGAGGAAAAAAACTATCGATTACTGTTCACGTGAACAGTCATCGCCGACTACTGTTCTATAAACATTAATCACTCTGTTTACTGTTCACAGTGAATAGTAACCGCCTGGTTACCCGGTTAAGTTCTATCTCCCCAAACTCAAAAACTCGTCCATTCCGAAGCCCATTTCAGGCCTGTTTAGAGTCCAATTCGAGTTCTGTCTGAAGCAGTGGGTTGGTAGCTGAGTCTCCGAGTTACTGGTAAAGTTTTGCAGTTTTTTTTAGCAAATCTGAACTCTTCAAGGCTCTGATTGGAGCCGGTACTCTTCGTGCAACAAAAGAGCAGTGTTTCGGGCCCTCTTTTTCGTTCCGATTTGAGCCCTGTTCGAGGCATCTTTCTTCCATTTCATACTACTGCTATTTCAGGACTTTGTGGGTAATTTATTCTATACGGTGTGGGCATTTCTCTAATGAATCTTAGAGGATTTTTGCATTTGGGCGTGAACTACTCACCTCTCAGGTGATAACCTAACTTAAGCTAAATTATTAACTATTAAATTATTTGCAACTATTACTTGAATTGCGATAATTTGTTGATTGAAATGTTATTTGCTTCTATCTAGTGGTTGCATCAGTGTATGTCATTTTTCATCATTTTAGGAGTGCATTTTCATTGCATTTAGAACTTGAACTCTATGGTATTTATATTTAGTGCATGTTAGTTTGCTTGAGTCTAGGATCATCCATTACATATGCTTGATTGTTGGATTTTGCATTTAAACCATCATGACTAGTCAACATTATAGGGACCACCTCGTAGACTAATTACACAACCTCTATCAGAGTCATATGTCTGTTCAGGATTACATTGTCATATTTAAGCACTTAACCCGTCGTATTGAAGTGAGAGCATCATTCTGAAACTATAACTAGGTTTATTTGGGGTTTAAGGCCCAAATTACGACGTGCTTTGATCACTGGCTCTTATGATTTAGACACTGTTGAAGAGAATTTTGATCTTGTATTAAAGTTAGACTTGACTTTCAAAACGATAGTCAATGCCAAGACCTGGTGTTCCAAGTGTAAGGGATATGGGCATCATGATTATCAATGCTCCTCGGAGAGTGAACATATTAGAACTGTGCCTATTGATGATGTTGACGACTCAAAGGTTGTTGAGGATGTTCAAGTTTCTCTTAAGACTGTTAGTATAATTGAGGACATAGCAGTTGGTTTCGACACACTGATTATTGATGAAACTCACATGTCTTCTGATAGTGCCAGTAATAACGTGAATGTGAAAGTTGAGCCTAACACCACCACTGTACCTAGTAAGCCAGTCGAGTCCTCTCGTGCTGAATATAGTTTTATGATTGTTCCTACCGTCCTAGGCATGTCATATCTCTCATTCTCCCATCGTTAGGAGTTTTGCCTAGAATACTTATTGCATTGTATTTGCTTGTTGCACATATTGATGATATCACTAGGTTGATAGCAATTTGTAATGACACCTACAAGTTTGCTGCAAACCCGTATAGTATTTGCAGGAATTTGCAATTAATAATAAGGCAATCGTTACAAGTCACGAGACGCGAGGAAGTTGCACACTTGGTGTAAAGATTTCGATAGGGCTCTGAAGATGATTGCTTCTATTATTTACGAGTCGAATAGCCCATGGGATCTTGGTATCAACTCCGTCTTCGGCGAGGATGATGCGCCTCGCTCTACTCTCTGTACCTTGATCAAGCTACTAGCTTTCACAGTTGACCCGTCACGGAGATCAGCTCCACCTCCACCACCATGATCTCGACGCGATGTATCAGTGTTGTTGCCACGACTACCACCTTGGCCTGATTGAAATACTTTGTGAGGAGAGTTCTTACTCAATAGGGTCGAGTTTCTTCCACCCTGGGGGAAATGATAAGGATGTCACGCCAGTTGCCAGTGGTTTTTTTTCATGCTTTAGTTTATTTTGAGTTATTATGTTTTAATTGTTTTGTTTTTAGTACTACATCGGTTATATCGAGAAATAGACTTTGTAAAGCCTATAAAAGGCCTTAGACTTCTTTATAAGGAGACAATGAATAATTAAAATTTTTTCCAGTTAAATTCTCTTGAAAGTACTCTTGAGTTTTTGGGTGCGAAGCCCAAAGTTATCTGGTTTTTTTTCAACCCTAATCTCTCTTTTCATTTTATTTCTTACAAAACCTAGTTTTTTCTTTTTTTATTTGTATTCGAAGGTAATTGCGATCCTGTATTATATCAAACAGCCAGTAAATGAATAATTGTGTTATAACAAAGCTTTGTGTTACCTTTTGCAAATGTGCATATGCATAATGTTAGAAGTCTAGCCATGTGCTGGTTCTTTCAGGAATTAACCGTGTGTTGTTAGTAATAATCTATGAGGATTATTCCAGGACACTGCATGCAGTTTTGATTATTCAAAGAATCAAAGTATTGTAAACATATATCTTCCTCAGAATTAATTGCCGAAATTGACGATATGCATTCCACTCTATTCAATCTAGTGAAAGCAATCAGCTTTCTTCCTGTGGTGGAGATTTTTTTCAGAAGAAAGTAAAGTTCTATTCAAACACCAGGTCGCCAAAGCTGAGGAGAGAACTACCGGTGGCTTGCTGCTTATTGATGCCACCAAGGAAAGGCCTTCCATCGGGACGGTGAGATGTTTTCCTTGTTCCCATGGTAAAATAGCTTGCACACAGAAGATTGGAGTAAAGACATTCTGTTTTATATTTTTCGTATTCTCCCTGATCCTTTATCATACAACTTCCTGCATGAAGTGATCTATGTCATAAAATTAGCCTTGATCTGTATTTGTTTTGTCGTGAAAGCAGGTGGTTGCAGTTGGGCCTGGCCCCTTGGACGAGGAGGGCAACCGAAAAACAGTGAATCTGACCCCTGGGAGCACGGTGTTGTATTCCAAGCATGCTGGAAGTGAATTCAAGAGTGAGGATGGTTCAGATTACACTGCTTTGAGAGCATCTGATGTCATTGCTGTTGTGTTTTCTTAGTCAATATCTTGGATGTTTACACTTTTTGGGTATGTAACTTAATTGCATTCTTTTTGTTGTGGCTGCTGCTTCGTTATATAATGTTGACGTGTCATTAGTTCTACTTTTGCTTGTTGATTGCGGTGGCTGCCCTTTCTTTTGTTTTAATCGTCTGGAATGCATTTTGAGCTTAAATCATGCTCAAGGTTTCAAAATGTTGCCCCGATTGCTTGGTTTATAGAGCTGAACGCAATGTCTGGTCTGAGTTCTAGTTGAATTTGTTAAATTTCATTTGGGAAAATTGATCAAAACACTGGAGAAGGATGATCATGGACCTTGAACTGTTTGGAAAGATCAAGACCCTGTACAGCTTGTCATATTTTTGGGTACAAGTAGCCCGTTCTCATAAAAAGCAATTGCAACATAACATCTTTTGTGGAACAAAGCCATGGACAAGTTGTGAATTAGAAACTTCGTATAATTCAATCCTTTTCGTTGAGCAAGATCGAGAGATGGCATTGACATTCTTTTAGTAAGACTAATACAGGATCGTCTTAGCTTTTAGCCTTAAAATGAACCTGAATGGTGCATTCAAATTCAAGCAAAGCGCACAGAAAACAGCAAAGCGTATTTTGTTAGGGAATTGCTTTGAGTTTTAAACTTTTAATCCATATACAGGATATACAGAAGCTTGGATTGACTAAGGGAGGTCACATTTGAGACAGGATACGATTTTTATTTAATGGTGAAAAAAAAGGAAGGAAGAAAAAGAGAAGAAACGATCACAGATTATGTCAATAAAACTAAAACTCTTGCAGGCTTTGCACCCATTGCCTGTTATGTTTACCTTCACTTTTTCCACCCTTTGCATCAGGATTTAAGCGTGTGGATAACACAGCAAAACAGAACTAGATGCTGCTGGGAACTTCAGAAAAGAAAATTCCAGTTTCAATTGAATCTCAGTTGAAATCACATGATCCACTGTGGGTGAAAAGAGAGACTAATATATTTGGTACTTTCTTCGCGTTGATTTTACATTCATAGGTGATTTCATACAACATGAAAATGAATTTAGCGACAGCAGTGACAATTGTTCTTAATTATTTGGTACGACACAACAGCATTTTCTTGAAAAGCAATACAAAGTAGATGTTAAGATTACTTGGCACACTCATTACATGACAGAGTTGCAACAAACACAAATTACCATACATTGTGGGACAAAAGACTCGTACAGGCTCTGGTACACAACCTTCTCTGGACATGAGCTGCCTATATATGCTACAAAGTTAATTCCAGGGAGGTCACTGGAAACAAAGGTAGGGCTAATTGGACCAAACATGAATCAACCCTTGCTTGTTTCCGGTGTAGATTTCATTCCTATCCTCATCATAGAAGAGAGCAGTGACATCCTCGAGTGCCTCCCTGACTGTGCTCCGGATGGAAGATCTGCCAGTATCTCCTCTCCGGCAAGGGCTGATCTGGAGTGTTGGATCGCTAGAGCATATCTTGGCAATGCACTTCCCTGTGAGTAATATTGCTCATGTTGATGGAGCCCACAGCTGAAACTGCAGAAAGAAAATTCTAGGTTTCATTTCCTCTTCTATAAATCGGGCATGCAAAATGAAAAAGGTATGCATGGCTCGTTGTGTTGCATACTATTATTAATAGGCTGTGGAATATGTTTTGTTCGGCTACTGGCTTTATCTGATGCCTAAGTTGAATGCAATTCTCTAAGTCTAATCTATCATCTTTCTACCTCCAAACTTTTGCCGGCTCAAGGATAATTTGGAAGATACCACTGGCCTTCGGGACAGCAAGCCCCTGTCTTGTTCTAATTTTCTTGGCCAGGAATTTGGTACTAGTGAGAGTTTTGATGTAAGGTCTTGTAAAACTTTGTCAAATCTTTTGTAGAGTTTTGCTCTGTGACCCCATTTTGATGGGAAAAGGCCTAGATGATATTTTAATATTAATAGTTGAAGGATCAAGGCACCAAAGCAAACCCATGGTGTAATGCGGAATTAGAATTTTTATAAGTTACCTTTTCCATCATCTTCACATCCTTCTTCAGCTTTGCAATATGAAATTATTAGATCTTGGTCACTCGTGATGTAAATATTGTTGGTATTACAATCTGGGTGCCACAGCAAATGGTCTTCAAAGGAGGTGACAAGTTCTCCGCGGAAATTCCAAACAGCAACCGTTCTGTTTCGAAATGTTAAGAAGAGATGGTTCTCATAAAGGAAGATGAAAGCTGAAGGGGTCATGAACTCTGTCCGATTTACTTCCGTCAGCTCTGAATTCCTTACCTGGTCAAGTGGAAACCCGAACAGAAGTAAATAGCCACTAAGAGATGAATGACATATAATTTCTGAAAGGCTCAGTATTATTAAGGAAAAAAGGGCATTAATATGCTTGACATATTGAATTAGAATCTATGTCATAACTATACTCCACTATTTCTCAAGCACACATTATATATTTCCTACTCATATTGTAACAGATAAGGAACAAGTTACAGCAAAACTCTTAAAAAAATAATGTGATTGAATGAAACATGAGCAGAAGGCAGCAGTTGCATACATCAAGAATTTGAAGATTCTCATTTTCTTGCTTGACCAGAAGCTTCTCATTGAACTGCTCGATGAAGTCAACCTTCTTGTTCCGATGTAGCAAGTGATTGAAAGATTTTAATACAGTACCATCTTCAATTGAGAGTATTTTTAATGGAACATAACCAGGAGTTCTGTGGTATATTAACAGCATGATTCCTGGACTGTCAACAGAAGTTACTATTTAGAGATCAGAAGAAGAGAAAAATGACGCACAAAATTGTCTACCAAAAAAGAAGCAGACCTGATTTTGATCTCCTGCACATTCTTATCTGATATTGAATACAAAAATGAATAGTTCTTCAGATCAAAAACCTTGTAAATACTGCAAAGTGCATGAAAAATCAGATTAAGCCTTTAGAAAATATAATAAGGAAAATAATGGGAAACTGGAACAAGATGATAACTTACCCGTCTTGGGCAGAATAAGTTAGTACTTTCCCATTTACATCGTCAAACTCAACGAAACCAGGCCATTTAAGGGACTCGGTTTCAAAAAGAGGGAATCCAGCATCTAATTGGTTCCTCCTAATGTATCTGTCAGAGTTTGGCAAACAGAATAGTCATTACTGGAGATCTAAAAACAAACATGAGCATCAAGCTTCTAAATTCAAAATTTACATCTAAAAGGAACTCCAGAGGGATGATTCTGATAGTTTCAGCAGTGCGACCAAGTGTTACTATCAAGCAACTCCAAATATTTCTATTAGTAAACTACTAGCTTTTCTTTAATTTTGGAGGGATTGAACAACTAGCTTCCAGTCAATGGTCCCATGAAAGCTTTCTTCTCGGTTTGTTTGTGTTTATACAAAATAAGCTTTCATAATTCATGTCATGTCAACCAAGATGGTATGCCCAATCTCAACAAAATAAACAAGGTTAAAATATCCATATAAAATCATTCTTTGCATGAGAAAAAAATTCTTACTCTACTGGAGTAGTTCGGCATTTCAAGGAACTGAAATGGTCTGATGCATAAACTGATACTGTTATGAGTGAATCATTGTTCTTATTATAGAAAAGGCTTCTAATCACTTCATCAGGGCTTATGTTCAAGAAGCATATGCGTCTGTTTGTTGCTGTCGACATAAAACATAAGACACCGACAATAAGAATTAACCAAAAGTTTCAAAAGAACAGCACTGCCAAAGGCTTACTTCGACTAAAAGCGGCACAAAGACCGGATTGAGCTAAAGCAAATATAACATCCTTTGCTGCAACAATCTCAATAATTTTAGATCGTTTCTTGAGAAATTGTAATTTCAGAAACCAGTGAACATTGTGGTCGTATGTATCAAACTCCTCCTGCATTGCCCCAAAACATGGAACATGTCATAAAACTATTAACAAATATCAAGTCATGGAAAAACCACATCAGATCATGCAACTTGAGGTGCTTCAGCATTAGATTTGCATTGTAATATATTTGAAAAATATGCCTCACATAGTTTGATAAAGACACTAAATCAATGATATAAAAAACCATAACGACAAGCTATCATCCCAAATATAATAATAGATTTGGAGAAAATGTTGTTGGTCTTATAGGCATGTGGATGTCAAAGCGTCAATAATATGTTAAATTAGTGGTCTATTCGCCTTTGAATCATGCGTTAAAAAGGAGATGAATCGTCACAACAAAGTGAGGAAATATTTATTGGGTATTTAAATTTGAAGAAACAAAACCAAAAACGGTAAAGATTATTATGATGTCCGGATGTGGATTCATAAACAAAAGAAAGTATCAAAAGAATCGTGTGTGTGTGTGAAGGTTGAAAAAGCTCAAAGGAAGAACTTAAGAAAGTGGAACTCATACTCTCCAATAAATAAATAAAGCAAGGTGGCATTGTGGTCCCATAACAATTAAGCTAATATCTTCTTGTCCTCAATAAATAGTCAGTCTTCTGAAAAGAGGAGCAAGGTGGAAAGACACTAAAATATCCATTTGTACAAATCCAGCATAAAAGCTTGAATATCACCTTCCACCTATTCCCTGTCCCAAACTCTCCAGATATCAACTCGTTCAACTCCTAAGAGTTGGGCCCATGAAAATTGCAAAGAGGAGAAAACAGTTCTCCTTCTACAGTATCTACCTTTTGACATTAAAAATATACATCTACCAGCCAATCTATAATCTAAACTTCAGAAACCATAAGCTCAGAAAACCTAATTGTGATTAGCAGGTGATGGGAGCTACATTATTTAGCAAGACTAGAATCAAGAACTGAAATCACATACCTTTAATTATTGAGATTGTTAAATCAAGATTCGAGTTCCTGGTTCAGATACAAACCCTTTAATAATAACTAAGAACCATAATAGATCTGATCAATAAAGCTCCTCTAAATTTAGGGTTCCAGGACCAATCAAAATACCATTACCATTCCCAAGGCAGAAATTTAATGGTCATTAGCAAATAATACCCTAACAGGTGTTGAAACCAAGCTATATACCATGGATGCAATAAAGAGTTATAATAATTAATCATGAGCTAAATTATTAAACCCCTCCAAAGTTGAGAGTTAAGCCAACCCAGTTATGACTTGGAGGTATGGTGGATAAAAACTGACTTCGCGGATTGGACCCATCACAAGCAATTTGAAGCACTCCTCAGATGATACCTGTCAAAACACACATGAAAAAAAAACATCTTTCAAGTTAGGATCACCGGTGATGCCATTCTAAGACCCTTAGATGTGAGAATCAGTAGGGCAAAGAGAAACGGTCGGTGTGGTGGAAGGAAGGACTAGCACACGAAACTGTTAATGTGATGATGGACTGGAACAAAGAAACTTCCGGTGTGGTAGGGGTGTCAACTGGGTTGGGCCGGACCGGCAAACCGCACGGGCACAGCCCGCTTTGGCACGGGCACGACCCAGCTCACGTGGTAACCGGGCCAGATCCGCCCCCAGGTCTGGCTCCCCCATTGGCCGGGCCTAGCCCAGGCATGGGTTTTGGCACGGCCCGCCCTTGCCAACCCAGAGGCAACGCCCAACGGAACTGTTGGGCAGGGCACAGGTGGGCTGGGCCGGCCCGCCTCCCCAGCAGTTCAAAGAGCCGTTGAGGAGTTTTTGCAATTTTTTTGCAAAAACCCCCTAAGCGGCTCCCTCAATGACTATTTTGGCCGTTGGGGGCTATTTGTAATTTTTTTTTGCAAATAGCCCCCCATGAGTAGAATCTTCTTTGGGTAGAATTTTTGCCCAAAAAAATAATAAATAGCCCCCCATTCCCCACTCCATTTCCCCACTCCATTTCATCACAATAAAAAGCTCAAAAATTCTCAAAAAAAAATCCTCTACAATTTTTTACTTTCTACAAAGTCTCTCAAACTCTCAACTACAAGGCTACAAGCTCTCAAGCTCTCTCTGTCAAGCTCTACTTGCTCTCTCTCTCTCTCTCAAGCTCTCTCTCAAGTTCTCAAGCTCAACAAACCCCTCTATGGAATTGCATTTGTGACATAATTATATTCTAGTCCAATTAGAAGTAATGAATGCACATTCTTCTTCAGCACGTCCTAGTCAGGCTTTTGATTCTAAAATTAATCCAAATTTTAGTTTGAAGAATGAAGAGTGGCTAAGTCTTAATTTGCCTTTGACGACACTCCAAAATTTTCATTCACACAATTGTCAGATTTTAATGTTTCTTATGAACCTACCACTGCCATGGTTCAAAGTCACAATCTCGGCGCCGACACGGCGGGCACTGAAAAGCACCGGCGCGGATCGATTTGAGTGATACGCGCAAAACGCTAACATAAAAAACTCAAAAATTTTAAAAATGACGAAAAATCTTTTAAAAATGTAGACATTAATATTTATGTATCACATGTCCAAAACATATCACCTAGCACACTAAACATAAAGAGAATGTATAAATACATACGTCGTCAGTAGAAATATAACAAAATACAAACATAATATAGTAAATTTCACAAGATGAATTCATAAATACATGCTTAATATAGTCATTGTAGAGAGAAGATCAACATGAGGATTTTAATTTTGCAGCCCTGATGAAATTTTGCCCTACGCAGAGTAATCCGCGGGTCGACCTTCACGTCGATAGATCTGATGATGACATCGCCACTGGTCATTATTATAAAGAGAAGATCAAAATTGGAAATTATGTACTCCGCCTAATTGGTGCCTTGACGAATTTGCCTTGCTCTGAAGAGCGGAGAATGAATTTATTTAATAAAGAATGATTATAAATAATAATATCTTAACCCAATAATATCTTAACCCAAGTCGGGGCTAAATCGGTGATTATAATAATACTAATTAAGAATGATATTAATAACAAGACATTTTTATCTAGTTAATGTTATTTAATTATCATTAATTAATTGATAATAAATAATAATGCTTTTATCTAGTTAATGTTATTAAAAATAATAATGAAAATAAATAAATAAATAAAGACCCAGAACGAGGCCTGACCCAGGCCAACACAAAAGAGAAAAAGAAAAAATAATAGAGAGAAATTGTGATAAGGAGGGAGAGAGGGAGGGAGAGAGGAAGCGGAGAAAAAATAAGAGAAGGAGAGAGAGCGAGAGAGATCGGGAGGTAAGAGAGACTGCGAGAGAGAGGAAGGGGAGAGAGACCACAAGACGGAGAGACAGAGAGAGGGAGAGGAGAGAGACTGAGAGACAGAGAGTAGGAGAGAGGGAAAGAGAAAGTTACATGCACCTCGAAGTCGGCAGCCGCGGCAGTCTCGCGGGAGAAGGACGATGGCAGTGGTCTCGTGGGCGAAGGAAGAGGGCGGCGATGCCCTAGATCTAGATCGGGTAAGTGTAATTTTTTTCCTTTTTAAACTCGACTCGAGGTTAACTCGATCGACTCGGCTAAGTCAATCCGAGTCATTTCGTGACTCGACCGAGAACACCAACTCAGCCCTAAGTCGATCAAATCTCGCCCCCATCTGCGGACCAGTTCTTTCTTGTCATGGAAAGCACCGTTCACCGTTCCGGAGACGACTCGGCTGAGTCGTAACCGACTCGGGTGATACTTTGAACTCTGACCACTCCTGCTCATATACATGTTAGTTCTCCCGATGTATCAACTAGCGCTACAAATCTAAAATGTGGAGTTCGAACATATTTTAATAAATGTTGATGGAGCTAGGAGGCACAATGCAAGTTGTGTTCAAATATTTCATATGATTTTCCTAAAAATGCTGGAACCAACCCACTAAGCAGACATATTAAGAGTAAAAACCACGAATACCAACCACAACAAACCCAAATTAGCACTTTAGGTAACACACTAGGCACTTTTACTTATAATCGTGCTACAGGTAAAACTAATTTAGCTAAATATCTTATTCGATGCGTTTCTCACATTATTAACTTGTGTATACAAGATGGTTTAAAATTAATTAATGATTATATTAAAAAATAAGAGAAACTATTATATTTACTAAAAGTAGCGGCCCAAGAAAAACCTTCAAACATATTGTTCCGGCTTAAGCCTACCATTAAAAATTACCTCAAAATGTAAGAACTCATTGGAACTCAATATATAATATGTTGAATAAAGTGATTCCTTATCGGCAGGCAATAGATATGTTGAGTAAAATTATTATGCCTACGGGATAATGGACGTTGGTCTCCCACGATACAACACTTCTTCACGATATTTGCAAAGCACAATGCAAATACTTGTACAGTCGAACAAAAAATCGACTCGTACCTTTCACTGGATTTTAAGAACAGTTCGGACTAAGACAATTCTGAAATAGATATTTTGCCTCAAAATTTGGAGGAAGTATTCAGAAGAGAGGAATTTGATTTTCCAAGCGAGTGATTTGTTCTAGAAAATCTCCGCTATTTGTAGGAGAAAACAGATTGAAGTTTTGAGTGGTTGGCGAGTAGCTGTAATGGTTCAAACAGAACCGTTGCAACTGCTCGACAAAACCGTCAGAACAGTTCTGTCTGAACTGTTCTGATCGCAACAGTTCAATAATCGTTTGGAACCATATTGGGCAGGAGCGCTTTGGGTCTGGTCGTGCACGACCCGCACCCGCTGCCCATAAACCGGGCCACTTTGGGTCGGGTCGGGCACAACCGCACCCACTCCAAAAAAAATGAAGCGAGCGGGTGGGCAGCCCATCACTCGGACCAAATCCGCGCACGCTCGCACGCATTGGCGCCGGGGCGGGGCTCGCGGCTGCGCGGGTGTGGGCATAGCTCCCCCCAAACACATGCCAAAACTCTAAGTATCCTAAGGGCATGCCCTTAATTTCAAACTTTTCATATATAAACCACTCAATTTTTCATACCACTTTCAATGTGGAACTAAAGAGTTTTCACCTTTTTTGGTCCCATTTAGCTATTGAATTATGCGAACTTCCGACTTGAATATACCATTCATTCGAAAACGGAATTGATCATGTGAATATGCCAGGTTCATCCTCAATGGAAAGAGAACACATTCCAACCATCTTATGTGCGTTTCTAGCAATGGATCACACCTAAAATTCAGATCAATTTTTCTCAAAATTCAATTGGTTTAATTCAAGTTTCCAACATTAAAAGGATCCGCCAAACAGGATTCTAGCAGCTAATTTCAAAACCCTGATCTAAGAAAACCTAATAAAGAACCCAAGACAATAGAATCCACACTCGATAACCACAACTGCAAGCTCAATCAACTAAATCTACCAAACCCTTCAGCTCCGAGGACAAAATTTTCTATTAAGAGGCAATATTTACAGCTAGGGCACAAAGATTCAGAACCCAAAACAGCCCAATTAGAGTGGAGAACAGCAGGAAACCAGCTAACCAACAAGGTAGCAGTCAGAGGCAACAATCACAAGCTCAATTAAAACAAATTCTCCAAAAACAACCAATTCGACATCAAAATCAGAAATTTAAAACCCTAGCGACTCAATTAAACAACCCCAAAATCAAAAGTTTAGAACTCTTACAAGCTGAAAACAGTCACCGAACAATCAAGCACTGACCTGAAGCTGGATGTTCCGAAACTTCTCCGGAGCATTCGAGGAAACCCCGCGTGTCAGCCTCGGGAACCCTCCGATCTCTCGCCTCTGGAGCTTCTTCACCGAATTGACACATTCCCGCTGTATCTTGCCGGCAGTGCTCCCGCCGGAGGTGCTCGGGTCCCTCCCCCGCTTCTTCGCCGTCACCCGCACGCGAAGCCGGAGCAGAGACTTCTTAGAGTTCTCCATTCTCTCACCTGTTCTCTATTCCTCTTACTGTCCGAATTGAATCTGACACGAGAGAGCGAGAGAGATTTGCGGATCAGAGAGAAGCTAGGGTTAGGGTTTTGGATGAAGCCATGAAATTTGAGAGAGGGAGAGTCAGGATCTTTCTCCTCTTTTGTTTGTCTGTTGGACTTAGAATGATTCGCACGGTGTTGCCTATCGGTTTGGAATGTGAGCTCGGCCAGTTTTTTTTTCCCTCTTTTTTTATATAAAAAATAATCTAATATATCCATCTGATCAATCAGGAGGGAAAAAAAAAAAAAAAAGGAGGAGGAGGTATATGTAAATACAAATGAAAATGTACAGACAAAAATTTTTTTTACGTGAGTTACAAAAAAAAATTCTCTTCGGTTGATTTTGAATATACATGTATATCTACGTTATCAATGAGAAACCAACCATCAGTTAGGAGGAAGAGGAGAGGATAAGGAGAAAGAAAGAAGAAGGATGTGGAGCTGTAAGAAGACGAGAGGGGGAGGGGTTGACGCTGCTCTACTGTCTAATGAAGACGAGCAGACAGATAAAGTATTTATATGAGCACAAGAGAACACTTAAATTCAGCCGGTTTTGAATATATAATATATAATATAATATATGATTAAATGCCCTGCTTGGGCTTTTACTGGGGACACCGCATTTGGACCTTTAAGCTGATCCTCGGCCCCGCTGTGTCGAAGGTAATTCAAGCTTTTTTTATCACAAAATTAGCCTTATATACTTCTTCCATTGGGCTCCTATTTAACAATTTAATTTTTGAGTCCCACTAGACTTGTTGCAAATAATCAACCATTGCTTGACTGTTGGAGAGCAGAGGCAGAGATAGAATTAACCATGTTCCCCGGGTGATGCACGTATGTCATCTTTGATAGTTAAACAGTAGAGATACTCATAAGCATACTGGTATTCTCATAGTGTGGGATTGCCCAACACGTATGATTTAACACTGACTAGACCCATTTTTGCGCCAACAATAAAACTGAAGGCCAATTTTGTGTCAGAGAGAAGATAATGAAACAGTACAAATTCATGATAATACAAAGTGTCATTTAACTAACGAAACGAACTCCATATCTTATTTGTTGGAATTTGCAATCGATCTTGCAGCGTGTAGCGAGGATTGTGGGAATTCATTAAGTTCACTTCAGCTCCTTTCGCTTATGCTTTAGGCAGTTCTTGAAATCTCTCCACGCAGGTGGGAGTTTCTCCACGATAGTAGCAACCTGAAAGGTTTCAGGTAGAATCATACCTTCAGCTTCTATCTCGTGCAAGATAAGTTGGAACTCTTACACCTGACTGATTACAGTCTTACTGTCTATCATTTTGTACTTCAGAAATCGTCCTACGATGAACTTCTTGGTACCAGCATCCTCAGTCTTGTACTTCTTGTCAAGACTCGCCTATAACTTCTTTGTCGTTGTAATAGGACTGTAGACATTATAAAGAGAGTCATCCAGTCCATTTAAAACATAATTTCAGCAAAGGAAGTCACCTCGAGTCCATGCATCGACTGCAAGGACTGAGTCCCGATCAGTTCCGGATTCTGGTGGATCTTCTTGCAGGAATTTGGCCAGGTGAAGAGTGGTCAAGTAGAAGAGTATCTTCTGTTGCCACCTCTTGAATTTTGTGCCGACAAATTTTTTTGCCTTCTTCGGCTTCGGATTAGGAAGTGGAGTAGGCGTCAAAGCTTGTAGCTGCATGTTTGGTGTCTTACTAGAGCTATCTTGATTAGTCTCAGACATTTTTCTATAAGTTCAAACAGAACAGAAGTTAAGAACTTCAATATCGTAATTGTCTTTAGATTGTTGGTTTCTGGGATCAATCTGACAACTAATCAATATCACCGAAATATCAACAATCTAATTGGCCAGGTCGGTAAATATCAGGTGGCAGGTTTTCCGTTTAATAGAACGTTCCTTAATTTAAGAACCACCTTTCAAGAAATTAATTCACTTATACAGTGCTTGGAGTGAGGTACGCTTAAAGCGAATCTCCTTAAGACAATTACGTCCCCCACACCGGTCCTTCACGGTATTTGGATAGCACTATCAAATCACCGTACGGGACAAAGACAAATTTCTATCAAATCACCGTACAGGACAAAGACAAATTTTGAGAGAATATTTGCCTTTACTTTGGAGGAGCACCCATTGTAGAGGAAGAAGGAAGGTTGAAGAATATTCTTCTTCGGAAGTCCTAGATTCAGACAACAATTCTATTAAGAATCTGTTGAATTTTCTGAGCCCTCTTTCAGAACGAATTTCTGCAGAATCTCTTTTGGAAGTCGCTTCGAAAACTGAATTTCCCACTTCCCATTGGAAGTTACTTCAAGACAGAACTTCACTTCCCAGTTCAGAACGCAGAGAGAGCCTCAACGAACAGTTGCAACGGTTCGGTCTGAACCGTTGCAACCAACCGCCCAACTGCCGCGATGGTTTACAGACAGCCGTTGGCGGGGCGGTTCGGATCCGGATAGCGGAGCGGGTATGCTCCACGTAACCCATACCCGTGAGACCCAGTTCAAAAAGAACCGGGCCGGGTAGAGCACCCGGACCTGAGCCCGGCACCAGCCGCTAGCGGCGCGCGTGCGTATGTGCAGGCATGGTTCCCTCCCAATCGCGCGCGAAAGCAAAAACTCCAAGTACTAAAAGGGCACTCCCTTTGTTCTCAATTTTCTCTATTTAAACACTACGAACTTCCATCCCACGATCAATGTGGGACTAAATGCTTTTAGCTATTTTTAGTTCCATTTTGACTTTGAATTAGGTAATCTTTAGACTTGAATCTCTCATTCATTCGAAGTCGAAATTGAACATGTGAATATACCACGTTCATCCCCAATGGAAGAAGAACACACTCCAACCATCATCCAATTGATTCGATCAACGGATCTCACCGTAATTCAATTCAAAGATTCATATATATATTCTTCATATTCCAACAAACTTTAGTTGAAAATGGTATTTATTCTTGCCACTAAATTATGTCTTAGTTTAAATTATTCAAGTAAAACCCATGAAAGCTAAATTTCTAAAAGTTAAAAATCAATGAAAAGCACCTGGTGATATGGAAATCTTTGACCTTTGTGGTAGTAGAATGTTGGTTAACACACGCGAAAACTAAGTATATGACAATGACATTCCGAAGCAAAGGTTATATCCTAAAATTACCCCATCATCGTTTATTGAGGCATCAGATGTCCATCTAGTCAGGGGTGTTTTAGTCATTTTCTGTAGGGCATTTTTAGGTAGAATGTAAGTTTTGTAACTCCACTATTTAAAATAAACACACCATATCAAAATTTTAGATAAATCAAAACTTGCTTATAAAGAGTACTGGAGGTTAGAATTCTTCCCCTTATTTTTTCTCCGTGCTTGCAAATGGACATGCCATGCTGTGCTGCATCTCTCATTTAGGGCCTGTTAGTTTCGTTACAAAATGTCGCAAATCGTAAGTTATAAAATGAGAATGAGAAATGTAAACTGTAGCATAAAAAATATATTGTATTTTACGGTGCTTGGTTGATAAAGTGAAAGTGTAAATGAGTAAGTATATTGTATTTTACGGTATTTGGTTGGTAAAATGAAAATGTAAATGGAAAAGTATATTGTGTTTTACGGTGTATGAATGGTAGCGTAAAAGTGTAAGTGAAAAAATTAACCACAAAATTAACTATAGCAGTGATTTAAATATTATAAATACTATTAAATTAAATCTATCATTGCAAATTAAATTGTATTATTAAATTTGAGATAAAATATTAATATTCTTAATATTTTATTTATAACAATAATATTAATAATATTAGTATAATTAGAAAAATATTACTAAAATATTAACTAAATAAATAATATAAAATTTTAAGGAAATCTAAGGAACATTAATAAAATTTTAAGAATACTAGAAAACATAAATATTAAAAATCTTAAGAAAAATAATAAAAATATAGTTATAATATTATAATATTAAAAAGTACTTGAAAATTATTATAATATTAAATTTTATTGTAATATTATTGTAATATTATAAAAATATAAAATTAATAAAGTAAAATATAATTATAATTTAATAATAAACTATTATTATTATTAATGTATTATTATTACAATATTAACATAATAAAATATTAATATAATAATAAAGTAATTATTTATATTAAAAATATATAATTAAATATATAGTAATTTTATATTAAATTATAATATTGTTATATTAATAAAATATTAACTCTAAATAAAATAATAAAAAAATCGGTATAAGTATTACTAAAATAATAAAGTATTAAATAACAATATTAAAAAAAAATAATTAATTAAGTAAAATATTAAATATTAAAATAATATTAAAAATGATAAAAATTAAAGATTAAAAATATAAAATAATTAAATAATTAAATAAAAAATTGAACACTATTAAACTATTAACTATTTAATAATATTAAACTATATATTGATTATCAAGTAACTGTTTTGAAGTGCAAGTGTATTACAAGTGCGATTTATATGACCACAAATTTAACTATAGCAATTGTAAGTGGGAAAATGTTAGTGTAAAAATGAGATTTACATGACTACAAATTTAACTGTAGTAACTACAAGCGGGAAAATGAGAGTTACATTTTACAACTTGTTTTTCAGCAAAACAAACAGTGAAAAATGAAAAAAAAAATTTGTGACTTACGATTTGCGCGGTTTTGGGCGAAACAAACATGCCTAACTCTTTGAATGTCATATGCGAATATATTTGGAAGACGAGATCTATTATTCCATAAGTACTTAAAAAGATTTTCTCCATTCAGTTATTCGTGCATGCCCTTCTTAAATATCTTCTTTAATATTTTTTCATTAGTCCTCATTTTTTATTATATCCTTTAACAAGACATAAAATTTGATGTCCATCACGCAACTTATGCATAACAGGGCAGAAAATGCATAAATAAATCACAAAACAACTATTTATCAAAATTTGTTTTAGCCTTCATTCTTCCCAAAGACTTAAAACAAAGACCCTGGCAGATATTTGCATAGACAACAATGCTATGTGTCTTCAAACCAGTATATGTATCAAGCGTGTTGATCTGTCTGCATTTCTGTATGCAAATGGATGACAAAGTTGTGTCTTACCAAAATTACATATACTTTGGAGGGTGCAATTGTCATTTAGCAACAGGAGAAAAAGAAGAGTAGAAGACCAAAGTCATGGTTTTTTAATTTCACTGTGCCGCAAATGTCAACTAAACGCTGTCATTAGATACAAATCATGAGTTAATATCCCCCAATCACCCACAATTAACACAAACACACAAAACAGGTGCGGAGGCTTTTTCGTGAGCAAGCACACAATTGAAAATTTTCCTCAAATTGCGGGGAGCGGTTATTGCCACCCCAAGAATGCGGAGGGCACCTCATGAATTTGGATAACCCCAAATTTGATTAAAATCCCCTCAAAAAATTTAAAAATGACCATTTGGTTCTTTTCTTCTTCCTCCTCCTTTCTTTTCCCTCCGCCCCTCGCCGGCGCACCCCCTCTGGGTGAACTTCCCCCCGGCCCCTCCCCTCCGCCTTGCCCGGCGCCCCCTCCCCTCCTCCGCCCCCTCCCATGCGACCCTCCCCCCCCCTCGCGCGCCCTCCCTCCGCCTCCCCTCGGGCTCCTCCACCTCTCCCCAGGGCCCCCTCCCCTTCGCCTCCCTGGCCCTTCTCATCCTCTGCCCCCCCACGCCACCCCACCGCGCCCCCACAGCTCTCCTCGCCCCCTTCTGTTCGGAGTTGGCCAGACTCGGAGTTGGCCGAACAGAGCTTTCTCTGTTCTGCCGGCTGAACAGAGGGGGGTTGTGGGGGCAGAGGGGATGGGGGGAGAGGCGGAGGAGGAGAGGGGCACGGGGGAGAGGTGGGGGGGGGCGCAGGGGGGGATGTGGAGGAGGGGAGGGGGGAGGCGTCAGGGGGGTGGACGACGGGAGGGGGGCGTGGGGGAGGGATACGGGGAGAGGGTGGTCGCCGGGAAAGATGACGGGGGAGCAGGAGGGAGGGAGAGGAGAGAAAGGAGTAGGTTTTTTGGACAATTCACCATGTGTGAAGTGGGAAAAAAATAATGACACTCTTATAATTTTTTAGGGGGGCCTTTCTCACTTTTAGGGGTGGCAATAAAATGCTCTCCAAATTGAGGGGCAATCTTTGAAACACGAACAGCTGAAACGAGGGAACAGATATTGTCACCCAAAAATGCGAGAGACACCCCAGAAATATTTACAAGTGTGCTATTTTTTTTTACAATTTTATTCATGATGAACTGTCCAAAAATCCCTTTTTCTTGCTCTTTCCTTCCCTCCCTCTTTCTACTCCTTCGTTGTCTTTCACAACAACCCACCCCCCCGGCATTCCCCCCCCCCCCCCCCCCCCCAAGGCCTCCTGGACCTCCCTAACCTCCCCCCCCCCCCCCTCCCCCTCCCCGACCCCCCTTCCTCCGACCTCTCCCTCCCCCTCCCCGACGCTCCCCCACGCCCTCCCCCTCTCCTCCCCCCTGTTGTTCGGCCATCCCGGCCGAACAGAGAAATCTTGTCGGAGATCAGACAGAGGGTGAGGAGGGGGTGGGAAGGGCGGACGAGAAGGGGGGACAACGGGGGGAGGCGAGGGAGGTGGGGTGGCGGGGAGGCCAGGGAGCGGGGAAGGGGGGCGGGTGGCGATGACGGTGGCGGGTGGCGGAGGAGCGCTGCTGTTTGCCAGAAAAAGAAGGAGAAAAAAAAAAAAAAAAAGGATATTTTGAAGTTTTTCAGAAAGATAATTGTGTCTAAAAAATATAATGGCACACTTGTAATATTTTCTGAGTGCCTTCGTCGCTTTTTGGGTGGCAATATCCGTTCCCAGCTGAAACCTTTGTCTGAAAATTCCGCTTCCGCCCTCTCCTCTCTCTCTCTCTCTCTCGCGTCACCATCATCACAGATAGAGAGGGAAGAAATTTAGAGAGAGAAAGTGACGATTAGAAGGGGGGAGAGAGAGAGTAAGGCGAACACCAACTCTCAACACTTCGACTAGACGCCACAACTCCATCAGGGCTCTCTTTCTCTCTCCTCTCCTCACTCTTACCGAACGGTAAAATTCTAGAGGAACGAGAGAGAGAGAGAGAGAGAGAGGTGAAATGCTCGTCGCCGAGATCGGCGATCGAGCTCGGAACACTGGGGAATAGTGTGCTCGGCGGGATTCGGACCCGATCCTTGTCTTCTTCTCCCCGTTAGGGTTTCGAACGTGCGGAATCTGACAGGTAAATGTAGCTCGATCAGTTGAGAGATCTTTGGATTATTTATTTTCATCGGCATTGTGTTGATTGCCGAATTTTGGAGGTTTTCTGTATTTCTTTTGTAAAAATTAGTTTTTGTTTGGGGTTTTAGTTGGAATTTTGACTTGGAAATGGTGTTGTTTTGGTAGATCTAAGATAAAATCGTGGGTTTGCATGGGTTTCTTCGTTTCTTGCAGGTTTTGAGGGCTTTGGTTGAATTTGAGAAGATGAATTTTGACACCATTCTTGATTATGCTCAGTTCCAGCTATCACCAAGGCGAACACGGTGAGAATTGCAAATTTTTGTATAAATTTCTCTTTCGGGTTGCATTTTGTTTAAAAAATTCTTAGAGAGAATATAATAAAATCTGTTTAAAAAAATTTCACAATTTCAGTATTTCTTTTTCTAAAACAACTAAGAATATTGGATTATAGCAGGTGTGAATTGTTTATTTCGGGAGGTGGAAGGTCCGAGAAGCTTGCTTCTGGCTACTTGAAACCCTTCTTGACCCATTTGAAGGTTGCCGAAGAGCAGGCTAATCAGGCAGTTCCGTCGATAAAGCTCGAAGTAGAGAAACGGAAGAATGCTGGGACTTGGTTCAATAAGGGAACCATTGAAAGGTTTGATCTATTGAAGACCTCCTAGTTATAAGTTGATAACAGATATTGCAATTATCTGATAATTTTGAGAATGTGTTTCAATTTTGACTGTCTTTTTGGTCATGTTGTGCTCTTCATGGTAGCATACTCTAAACATCCCTACTGTAGGTAAAATTTGGAGGCTTACTCTTTGATTGCACAAGTTTGAATAGTATGCTAAAAAAAGTTTGTCTTTCTACCTGCAAACTGGCCTGGGCAGCCTGTTTCCCTGTGGTTGCCTTGGCCAGAACCAGCTCATAGAAATGATACTCGATATTGGCAATTGTTCACATAGATTTTGGCTGATTCCATGAATCCTTGTACACTGAGTGTGTTCCTGATCTGATGGTTAAACAACTAGGGTGAGTTGGATAAACCTGGAAATAGCAATTGGCTGAAAAGGGTTTATAAAAATTTTACTTGTAGGTTTGTTCGTTTTGTTAGCACACCCGAAGTATTGGAGCTAGTCAATACATTTGATACAGAGTTGTCACAATTGGAAGGAGCGAGGAAAATATATTTTCAGGTCATACCATTCATAATGTTTGTTAATTTAAAATTTTGATCAAGCAGCCTCTTGTCCAGTATTTGCTGAAAGAAAATTGCTTTTTGACTCAGGGAGCGGGAGATCAGCTTTCTAGTAAGCCTGGTTTGTCTTGTTCATGCTTTCCCTATACTTGTATAAGCGATTCTTTCATGCTTGCCCTATTCCAAAATATGTGAATATTGATGTAATTACTTGATCCATGCTATCCTTACATCATCTTATGTTGAAATGCAAAAGCATTGCATTTTTTTACTGGTGTTGGATATATATATATATATATATATATATATATATATATATATATATATATATGAAATATGTAATCAACCTACAGCTGAGAGTCCCTCTCAGCCTGCGGTGACGTGCCACATTATGAGCCACATAATTCGACAATCTAAAATGACGTCCCGCTTTTGAAAATAATTGAAATTACTAAAAACTCTATCGTTTCTCTTTTCTTGGAATGATGTATTAGTTTTATATTCTTTATTATTATTATTTTTTCTCCTTTTTATATGTCTATCTCTCTGTGTCTCCTCACGCTGTCAGATTTTGGTCGATGTCTTGTAAAATAAATGGTTTGAAGATGAAATTTCATACTGTTACGATCACAGAATTCAATTTTGTCTGACAATTTATTATTATGAATGCGACCAAAAGTCGCAGTCCAATTAAATTTTTTTTAATAAAAGACTGCGACCTTAGAAAAATAAGTTATAAAATACTGCGACCAAGGTCGCAGTGTTATCAAGCAAAACTTTTCAAAAAGACTGCTATTACATAAGACTGCGACCAATGTCGCAGTCTTCTAACCATCTTAATTACTTAACTTTTGAGACCTTGTTCACTGCTTCAATTGACTATGTCTCTTGTTTCATAAGAATGCGACCATGGTCGCAATATTCTATTTAGATTATTTAATAAAAAATATTATGATCAAGGTCGCATTGTTATCAAATAAAACATTCTCAAAGAGACTGTTGTTATATAAGACTGCGACCGAAGTTGCAATCTTCTAATCATCTTAATTAATTAACTTATGAGAATATTGTTACTGCTTCAATTGACTGCGACTCTTATTTCATAAGATTGCGACCACGACACAGTATCCTATTTAGCTTAGCAAGGTCGAAAAAAATACAGCGACCCTAATCGAAAAAATAAAAAAAATGCTGCAACACTGCGACCAAAGGTCGCAATGTAAAATAAAAATAAATCTAAAAAGTGAAAATGATATTAAAAAATTTTAATCCAAAATTTTTATTTTTAGAAACTGCGACTTCGATTGCAATTTCAGAAAACAAAAAAATAAAATAAAATAAACTGTTTCAAGTCGCAGTAATAGATTTTTGTTGTGATTAAAACATCTTTCAAAAAAAAACTTGAACATTAATGCGACCATGGTTGCATTCTTTTAAAATAATTTATTTTTTTAAAATTTAGTAATCAAGATCTGTAATTTTTTTGCTTGAAAAAACTCAAAATTTTCAGATCTGTAATTTTTTAATGTAGGAACAGTTGTAGCCAGGTTAAAAGTGAAATTGAGGGTATTTTAGTCATTGAGCAACGAAAAGTGGTTGAGGGTCTTCTTTTACCACCTAAATTTTTGACTTCTCTGCGGCTAATATGAAGCCACGTCAGGCCGGCTGAGAAACTCTCTCAGCTGTCGGCTGAGTTACAGTGTGTGTGTGTGTGTGTGTGTGTGTGTGTGTGTGTGTGTGTGTATGAATAAACTTTCCTGTTAACTAATGATATCTGGATCAACTCATTTGTTCATGATTATTAGTCTTATAGTTCGTACTATGGAGTTGTAAATATAAGGATGTCACATTGTCACTACATCACCTTGTCCTGTATCTTAGTTCCCATTTTATCACTTTTTTTCATGATGGATAAGATCTGGTAATCAAATTGAGGACCCCAAGGGGGAAAACATTTTCTCATTTTGAGTTTGTTAGATGTCCTTTTTCTGTTTTTCCTATGCCCACCTTCATTTTTATCCCAACATTATTTCTACCCTTAATGCCAGTAGTCAAAATCGAGGCCTCGGTTCCATGATTTCATCAAGCTTGGTAGATCCAAATATCTTTACTGCCTGATATTGGTTATGTGTGCCTTAACTTGAAAATGACTGGTAGATTGGTAATATAGTAGTAGGTATTAGATAAGTGCAGCTTATGGAGTTTGATATCAAACGATGACATTATAAATGAGCACAATGTATAGGAATAACTCGCGGAGTTCTATATCAAATGTTGACAAACAAAGACAATATATGACTGAAGATTTCGAGAATTGCATGTATATAGGAGTATCTGTGAAAAGCTGTTAAACTTAGGGGGCTTATGAATGAATGGTTAGTGTACAAGTAATATGTAAAATATAATATTCTGTGAGTATACATGTAAGGATTTCTTCTCTTACTGTTGAGGTCATGCCAGTAGCCTCAATAAGTCAATGGCTATTTCTCACACAATGCTCCTTTAACTTCTAATTGCTACTCTGTATAACCTTTTTGGAAGGGAAAAAAAATTTCTATCAACATTCTTGGTAGCTTCTTTGCTGTTTTGTCTGGCCAGCCAACAAAATTTCTGTTAACAGTGGTTACAGAGGTGGCTTTATCTCACTGACATTTTCTATTTGGAGTTTAATTCAGGTGAAAACGAATCATCCGCTGCAGCAGCTGCAGACATAACAAAGTATGCTCACTTTTATTCACATTTGCAGTTCTTTTTTTTTTTTCCTTCTTTTTTTATTCTTCTGGGATGGATGTATGCTATAAATTGGTTATCAAATCTAATCACAGTATTACTCTTAAAAACAAAAAAACAACTCTAATCACAGTATCTGCTACAAAGTGAATTCTGAATTTATGTTGGGATTACATGTAACAGTAGACCATAATAATGGCTGAGTTTGTTCATGAAAAGAATACGAAAGTATTTTTTAGTGTCCATTCTGTCCAAAGCGTGGCTTATGGTGAATTGGCATGTTTAACTAGGTAATTGCTTTTAGAAGCTGGAAATTTACAGCTTTTTGTAGTTTCTATGCATTTAAATATAGATTCAGCAACCTTATTCTTTTCTTTCCACTACCAATTCAAGGAGCTGGTGACATTCCATTTTTTATATAGGCCAAAGAAGGGCAACTTTCCCTTCCTGCCAACAAAGCTGCTGAAAGCTCTCTTCTTCTACTTCTCTGGGTACATATTTTGATGCCCAGCTTGGCACTGTTTGCTAGTTGTTAAAAATGGATATAGGTGGAGCAGAGTGGAGGATTAGTGAATTCAGTTATCAAATAAATGGAGCATGAGATACAGTGGTCAATTTGTTAACCAATTTTAAGAATTGATTGGTAATAGTGAAGTCTACAAGCATAAATCAAAAACATCACTAAACTTTGCTAATAGATCACCAAAAGTATTAGGAGTACCCAACATGAATGATTCAAGCAAATTTAATTTGGTTATCATGAGGTTCTATGCATCAGTAATTCCTGTTACACGGACACGACAACATTGAAGTGAACATGACATGTGGACACGTGACAAATTCTTAAAAATACACACGACATTTGTGTCAAATACGAGATTACGAGTGTGGGACGCGTTTCGGACATGACACGGCTTCATGATAGAAGTATCCGTACTACATGGGGAAAAAAAAAGGCATGCATCAGGAATTGAAATATGAGTAGCTATGCTTCAAGTAATAAGAGAAGTTAGTCTTTTTGAGAGGCAGACAACAGATCGTGTCTCGAGCATGATTAGTCATGTGGATGCAAAATGACATGACTTCTTTAGAATTAAGAGTGGTCGAATTCCACAATCTTTAACCAGATCTGTAAATGGGCATAAATGTTGGGCAGATTGGAATCCTATTTGTATAGAAAGTTGAGATGGTAATTCGAGCTACATACCCAGTGCAACTCCCATGGACAGCTACGCTAGATATTGAACAATATCGCATTTTTGTCAGTATAAATTGCTTCTAGAGCAGACCTAACAATATAGTTCGAACATGTACAATGCAATTTAGCACAGGAGCAATTTCTGCAAGTTTTCACTTAATGTCTGCTTGACACAAAAGATCACGAGAATTAACAAAAGGTAAATATCGGGAAACTACTGAGAGATGCTTTCCGTTTCAAAGAACTTTCAGAGGATGGAGACCCATGATGAAGAATAAAATAGTTGACCTGCAGATTGATGAGGCTAGGTTTAGTGACAGTGCCAAAAGGTAGGTAGCAATGTCATTCTCCTTGTTAATTCCTTGTTAATCAATCTTGTCTCTTAGATGCAATGCTCTACAAGGCAGTATGCAGAATACACTATCATGTACCAAATATGGGCCTCCACACCAGAGAAAGGGTATAAATTGGGAGGGTGCCAGGAGGAGAAAAAAAGGAGAATCAAGAAAGGGGGGAGGGGAAAAGGAAAAGGAGAAAGAGCCATGATCTCAGCTGACACTGCTTTACTGCGCCACGGACTGTGGTGGTGAGAGGGCGGTAGTGGTTCTGATGTCAACTTATTTTTTTTCCTCCTTCCTTTTATCTTCTCTCCTTTATGCTCTTTCTTGCCTTTCCTTTTCTCCCTCTTTTCCTGGAAGGTGTCAGATGCAATCACATGTTCATCCACATAATAGACCATGGGCAAATTCTATGCTGTCTTTTACAACAAAAGCATGTGATCACATACGAGACTTCCACATTCTGTATTAATGCTGCTTAGTGTTGACACTTTAAAAAAGACAAGATTCTGACTGGCCTGAACAATGTCTAAACTTGTTGACATTTACAAAAGACAAGTGAAAGATAAGCTGACTGGCCTGAACAATGTCTAAACTTGTTGACATTTACAAAAGACAAGCGATAGACAAGCTGACGACCAGTTCTGTACTTGTTGACATTTACAAAAGACAAGTGACAGACAAGCTGACGACGAGTTCTGTATTTGTTGACATTTACAAAAGACAAGTGGCAGATAAGCTGACGACCAGTTTTCACTCATCTCCGAGGGACAAAGAAGCAACTTGGACTCTACTGATCCAGTGAAGCAGACGTGAGCCCGGATTGTCTCTAAACAGACCTCAGCAGGTCTAAGATGCTAACACTTAGCATCACATGAGCCCAAAGGGATAGCCTCGCCTGAGAAGCTAAGATCACCTAACTTCGCCTTGAAGCCATTCACAGCTCCGTCAGGAAGCTAACTTATAGCTTCGCCTGAAGTGCTCAAGTTAACTCCGCAGAGAGTTAGCTTCGCTCAAAGCCACATGCAACCACGCAGAAGGATGTTCGGTAGCTTCGCCACAGATGTTATCTAGCTCCGCTGAAGAACTTTCTTCTGACTTCTCCAGAATCTCCGAGGAGATCTATTTGTAATCTTTTGTGTTACTTGTAATTTAGCTCCTCGATCCTTTTCTTTTTTGTAAGTTTTCCCCTTTACAAAATCAATGGAAGACAACATGGCGACTCCGTTGGGGAACAATTTCTCCACTGCTGAGAATCAAGTGTCGCAATGCGACGAACAGATCTTCGGGTCTATCTCTGAATTCAAGGAAGCCAATGTGGCCAGAGCCCCTCTGGCTAAATCTTCAAAGCAAGTCTCTGCGGAGACAGATAAGGCTCTCTGCGAGCCTACCGCGTTCCTCTGGCGCAACAGGGAAGCAGGTCCGCAATGCAAACCTATTACTTTCGAGAACCTGGTTGTTCACTTCGACCAAGAAAAATTTGAAGAAGTCCTCTCTTGGGGTGGTCTAATGCTTCATGAACGGAAGCATAGAAAGGTCTCCATGGTTAAGGTTTCAGAACAGAAACCAGAAGCAGAATTCTGCCAACATCTCTCAGCCTCACGCGTGGCTAGTCAGGTTCCTTGCGAGCTTATGTCTCCCTTATCAAAGCAGATGTGGAGGCCAAAGCAGAAGGCTCTGAGTAAAGCCTCAAGCGTAGTTACGCCACAAATGCGTCTCTCTTGTGAAGAAAAAGGCAAGATGCCTGCCTGCTCCAACATGGCTGTTAGCCGCGAAGTCACAGCGGCGACCGTACCTTCGCCCAATTCCGGAGCACTAACGACTCGCGCCAGCCTCGTTCTCATGAGCGAAGCTACTGTACCACAGGGAACGCATGAGGTTCTTAACCGCGAAGCTAGAACCAAAGCACCACAGCGTGCTTCGTTCCCCAATCCTTCAAGTATTAAGCTCGCTCTTCGCAGCGGAGCTAAGGGATTGTCCCTAAGTGCTGATAGCGTTGCTTATGCAGCTTCAGCGCCCATGGGCGTTTCCAAAGCTTTTAGCCGCAAATCAAGAGCCAAAGCACTATCTAAGGCTAACCGCCTTCGCAGTAGTATAGCGGATAAAGCACCACAGCGTGCTTCGCCTCCTAGTTCATCAAGCGCTAAGCTCGTGCCTCGTAGCGAAGCTAAGGGATTATCCCTAAGTGTTGACAGCGTTGCTTATGCAGCTTCAACATCCAAGGGCATTCCCAAGGTTCTTAGCTGCGAAGTTAGAGCTGAAGCACTATTTAATGCTAATTGCCTCTGCGGCGATAAAAGGAGCAGGACATCGTCCTATGCGCGATCCAAAGAAGCCTCTGCGCTAGATCGTTTAGGCCCAACTGGGCCTGACTTGCGAAAATTCTTGACAAACAAACGAAAGTCGGAATCTTCTCGAACTACTTCCTCCCGTTGTCAACAAGTGGGATGTCAGCTGGTGGCAGTCCACTCAGTCCATTGCCAGCTAGGACCAATCTTCGCCACTTCTCCAGTCGACGATCAGTTTTTGATCGACTGTCGGTGCAAGCCCTGGGGAAGCATATCAAAAGGAGCGTATCGCGTGATCTACCCTCTGCATCCGTTAACATGATCGGAAGAGGACGAGAGCTGCGCAGGGGCAGACAAGCGTCTCACGACACTCCCTACAGCCCCCCAGATCCAGATTACAGCCCCCAGATCCAGATTATAGCCCAGGCTTGGGCGAAGTATTGGTGCATGAAGAGGGTGTCTTCCGAAATACCAAATTTAGGGTTGTAATACCCTGCAGTTATGAACAGCCATCTTCCTCAACGGCGGTAGCCTCGCCGGAACCAAAGAGAGGATCAGTCCAGTGGTCTGATGAAGAGGATGAAGATAGTGGGTATGCCTCTTCGGCGACAGTCAGCTCAGTGCGAACAGACAAAGTATCAGTCAATATGGCTGACAATGGTAATGATGACCTTCATCGGCGTTTGGAAGCTTAGGAGCAAACGTCCAAAACCCAGCACGAAGCTTTGGACAACATTCAACAGATGCTCACTCAACTCCTCAATAACCGGAATAATAATGATACCGAGAGTAACCATGATGAGGAAGAACATCTTAGCAATGAACAACCAAGGACGGAAAAGTCTAAGGAGGGTTCTTCTTTGGACGCTGAAGTCCTTAAAGGCATCCAAGCTCAAATCGCATCCCTAGCTCAGAGGCATGAATTAAAGAAAGTAGGGACAGTCCGTCCTTACCCGCTGGAATGGGATTCAGTGCCATACCCACCAAAGTTCAAACCGCCGACGTTACACACCTACGATGGTAAGAGCTCGCCAAACCAGCACATCTACTATTTCCGGTCTCAGACCGGTAACGTTATAGACAACGATGCTATCATGGCAAGGCTGTTCATTGGCACCTTAAAGGGGGTAGCATTTGACTGGTTCCGAAGTCTCCCTCCGGGCTCCGTCAATTCCTGGATCGTCCTGAAAACCCGATTCCTTTCTCGTTTCTATGAGGACGATACCGAGGTAACCATGGACAAGCTCCTCTCCACCGTGCAGAAAAAAGGGCGAATCTGTCCGTGACTACATTGAGCGGTTTAGAAACTTGTCTTTGATGTGCCCAGCAGGGATGCCATTACCCATGCTCTTACAGACGTGCAGACACAACTTCTTAGACCAAGTAGAGGTTCGCATGGGGGCTGTCAAAGCCCATACCTGGAAGGAACTGGTCGAACAAGCTGAGATAGCCGAAAAGTCGGCTAAAAAGTTTGAACCATCCACCCTAAAAGCAAATGGGGTATGAATAATAAAGGACGTGGCGACATGGCGCAGTCTTCTCAAGCCAAAGGGAAAGAGAGTATGTCCGTTGAATTATCAGAGGATGTTCAGTCAAAGGCCAAGAAGGGCGGCTTAAATAATCAGGAGTCTAAGTTTCCTCCGAAACAGTACTCCTTCAAAGACAATCAGGTGGCCATAATATTCCATTTACTCCACAAAGGGAATAAATTGAAGCTGCCAGATGCTCGACGTCCCAATGAAATAGGACGCACGAATGATCCCAAATACTGTCTCTTTCACAGGATGATCCACCATCCTATCGACAAGTGCTTTGTCCTCAAGGACAGAATTCAAGCTTTGATCGACGCCGGAGTTCTGACACTGAAGTCAGAGCAAAAGAAAGTCACTGTAAATATGGTGACCCTCGAGTTCGGCAAAACCCCAAAGGTCACAGTTCTTGATGGGACTTATCCAGTCCCTGCGCCACGGCTATAAGTCAAACATCCTGCGGCTAAAACTCAAGATAATAAGGGTCTTGTTCCCTTAACACTGGAGACAGGGGAAATCATGTGGATACACCCAGACCTTGCCTAAGACGAACAATGAGATTCAAAGAAGTCTAAGTCGAAGGGCAAATCTTGCAATGTCATCTCCATCCTGCCGAATGATGGCAATCTCTCTCAGCGACTCTGATAGGGGCGGAATCTCCCTATAATTCTATTGAGGAGTGCTTAGCTCTTGTCTTTGCCGTTCATAAGATACGACATTATTTGGTCGGCCAAACCATACATGTCATTTCTAGAGTAAATCCTTTGCGTCTTCCCATGACGAAGCTAGGATCATTGAATTCAAGATTAGCTAAATGGGCGCTTCTTTTGTCTTAATACGACATGCTCTTTATCCCTCAAAAGGCGGTTAAAGGCCAGATCCTTGTAGAGTTCTTGGCTGCTCATCCAGTTCCGGAACACTCAAAATTCACGAAGATATTCCTGATGAAGTTTTCGAGTCCAATGTAACTTCAGAGGATGAAGTTTGGCAGATGTTCTTCGATGGAGCATCACGAATAGGTCCTAAGGGCAGGATCATCGCCGACGTAGGGGTTATGTTTATCTCTCCACATAATCATGTCCTTTCTAGAGCATTTTCTTTGACGGAATCATGCTCTAATAATGTAGCGGAATATAATGCTCTACTCATTGGTCTTCAACTCGCCCACGGAATGGGGGTACGCTACCTTGAAGCTTACGGCGATTCAAAACAGATCATCAATCAGGTTAAAGGCGAATATGAGGTCCGTCACGAGGATTTGGTGCCTTATTATCACACAGTCATCGAATTGGCTAATCTGTTTGATGGCTTTTACATCGGGCACGTATCTCGATCTCAGAATACTAAGGCGGATGCTCTTGCTGCATTAGCAACAACACTAGCCCTGCCAGTCGACACCGAGTTCACCTCACAATGGCGACTCGACACCTTGTCTGCTCTAAATATATGTTAAGAACCAGAGAGGTCTATAATATCTCGACGGATCTTGAGCTGAGAGATTGGCAATTTCCTCTCATCGACTATGCCTTATATGGTCTGCTGTCAGATGATCCTAAAGAAGCAGCATCTATCAGACGAAAGTCTCTCCGTTTTTACTACGACCCAACTCTGAAGACACTTTACCGTCGTTCATATGACGGTGTCCTCCTCCGTTGCCTTTCTAATTCAGAGGCACAAGAAGTGCTTAAAGAAGCACACGACGGCATATGCGGAGCTCATCAGCCAGGTCCAAAACTTAAAGACAGATTGCATAGGCTTGGATATTATTGGCCAACCATGATAGCCGATGCCATCCAATATGCACGAAGGTGTAAAGCATGCCAAATTCATGCGGACTTCATACACCAGCCTCCGGAGTTGCTCCACCCAACTGTTGCTTCATGGCCATTTGAAGCATGGGGAATCGATGTCGTAGGGCCAATCAGCCCTTCTTCGACGAGAGGTCACCGGTTTATCCTGGCAATAACCGATTACTTTTCAAAATGGGCAGAAGCCATACCACTGGTTGAAGTCAAAACTTCTAACGTGGTCAATTTCATCAAACACCATGTCATCCATCGGTTTGGTGTCCCTAGGCGGATCATCCATGATAACGATCCCCAATTCATAAGCCAGGTATTCTATCGATTCTGCGATAAATACCGAATTCAGAATGTGGCTTCAACTGCCTATAATCCCGCCGCTAATGGCTTGGCGGAAGCATTCAACAAGACGATCATCAAGTTACTCAAAAAGTTCGTCTCCTCGAATAAGCGAGATTGAGATGAAAAGCTTGGTGAATGTCTTTGGGCCTATCGAACCACGGTTCGACCCCGACAGGCAATACGCCTTTTTTCCTGGTGTACGGGTGTGAAGCAGTGATATCATTGGAAATCCAGATGCCGTCATTACGAGTTGCTCTGACCACTAAGATCACATCAGAGGACAATGATCGGTTGCGTTTTCAAGAGCTCGAAGCCCTAGATGAGAAGCGACTACAAGCTCAGCAACACATCGAGTTGTATCAAGCTCGAATCTCAAAAGCCTTCGACAAGTAGGTCAAACAAAGAATCTTCCAGAAAGGAGATTTGGTTTTAGCCGTCAGACGACCGATGATCATGACGCACAAAACCAAAGGCAAATTTCAGCCTAAATGGGAAGGACCGTTTGTAATAGAAACAGTCTATTCAAACGGAGCATATCGCCTTATGACTTCAGATGGTGATTTACTCATGATGCCGATCAATGACAAGTTCTTAAAGAAGTATTATCCTTGATTAAGGATCCTTCTCATGGTCAAGTTAATACTACACCTCTGAGTCTCTGACCAAGACCTTCGAATCCAAGGTACACATAAAGAGCTCTCTCTTCCTCCAAATGGGATCATACAACCATAAACCAGTAGGAACCTGGTCATACACTGGTTGTCCAAAGGAGAATCAAGGTTACACATACGCTAACCAAATGATCCAACACCTTTAACGGTTAAGGATAGAGGAAAATGTTGGCCTTTAAGCCCAACATAACTCCTCGACAACTCATCATGCTGAGTGGAATAGCATGGCTAGCCCGACTCAAACGGTAGTTGGTAAAAGCATATCAAACCCGTTAACAGCTGAGGATTTGCTAAAAATCCTAAAGGACCTATTCCCATTTGATTCCCTCTCCAAAGTCACTTACCAATTCTCATCCATGGAATAGTAAGACCACATATAAAGATCTTTCCATCCATTTCGCTGTTACGTTAACAGTAAACCTATGACAGTGATTTCCTCGTTTCTCCCCGTGAGAACGAGACCCTTTTCATGCTATGTTTAACAGTATACCTCTGGCATCTATTTCGCTGTTACGTTAACAGTAAACCTATGACAGTGATTTCCTCGTTTCTCCCCGTGAGAACGAGACCCTTTTCATGCTATGTTTAACAGTATAACCTCTGGCATCTATTTAGCTGTTACGTTAACACTAAACCTATGACAGTGATTTCTCGTTTCCCCCCGTGGGAACGAGACCCTTTTCATGCTATGTTTAACAGTATAACCTCTGGCATCCATTTCGCTGTTACGTTAACACTAAACCTATGATAGTGATTTCCTCGTTTCTCCCCGTGAGAATGAGACCCCTTTTATGCTATGTTTAACAGTATAATCTCTGGCATCCATTTCGCTGTTACGTTAACACTAAACCTATGACAGTGATTTCTCGTTTCTCCCCGTGAGAACGAGATCCTTTTCATGCTATGTTTAACAGTATAACCTCTGGCATCCATTTCGCTGTTACGTTAACACTAAACCTATGACAATGATCTCCTCATTTTTCGCAATGAAAACGAGACCTTTTTCCAAATCCCATCACTACTTCGAGCTTGATGGCGTCTCAATCGGTTATGTCACTGCGACCTCTGAACCGGCAGATAGCCAAGTCTCACCTTTTAGTGCGATAAGGACTTCCTCGAGCTTGGTGGCTTCTCAATCGGTTACGTAATTGCGACCTCTGAACCGGCAGATAGCCAAGTCTCACCTTTCAGTCCGTCAAGGACTATTTTGAGCTTGGTGGCTTCTCAATCGGTTACGTCATTGCGACATCTGAACCGACAGATAGCCAAGTCTCACCATTCAGTTCGACAAGGACTACTTCGAGCTTGGTGGCTTCTCAATCGGTTATGTCATTGCGATCTCTGAACTGACAGATAGCCAAGTCTCACCTTTCAGTCCGTCAAGGACTATTTTGAGCTTGATGGCTTCTCAATCGGTTATGTCATTGCGACCTCTGAATCGACAGATAGCCAAATCTCACCTTTCAGTCCGACAAGGACTACTTCGAGCTTGGTGGCTTCTCAATCAGTTATGTCATTGCGACCTCTGAACCGGGAGATAGCCAAGACTCATCTTTCAGTCCAGCAAGGACTATTTCTTTGTCATCATACGACAAAATTTGGAGCTTGGCATCTTCTTAATCGGTTACGTCATTGCGACCTCTGAACCGACAGATAGCCAAATCTCATCTTTTAGTCCGGTAAGGACTATTTTCTCAAATGGCTGCAATACAACTTGAAAGCAAGAATTCAGAAGATAAAACAAGTTAGAAATACAACAGTGGAGTTAAATAAAATTACTTTTATTGATTCCGAAAAGAGGGATACATGAAGGCACATATTACAAGCTATGAGGGTGCTTCATAAGATTTGATCCGCCCTTCAAGAATGGCCAGCCTTGTCTTCCTATCATTAGCAGCCCTGACAAGCGCCTGCAACCTCAGCTCAGCCTCATTAAAGCTCGCCGTCTGGGCCAAGCGAGCTTCAACCTCAACTAAGGTTGCCCTCTGAGCTAGCTCTTGCCGCAAGAGTTCGTCATTCTGAGCCCTAAGCTGCTCAAGCCGGGCAGTCTCTTCAAGACGTACTGGTTCAGCCTTGGATAAAAGGAGATTCGCCTTCCTGATCATCTCCTCGGCCTTTTCAATTTTATTTTCAGCGTCAAGAAGAGCACTGCTAGAAGCATCTATTGCGTCCCCGAGCTCTACCTTCCTTGTCTCCAAGGATTTCAAGTCAGAAGAAATGGCCTTAGCAGCTTCCTGAGCGGCAAGATGAGCTTCATGCATCTGAGCGACAAGGTGCGCAAGCTGCTCATTAACTGAAGACTCCAGGTCTGAATGGCTAAGACGGCGCCATTCGTCTACATCCCTCTCAAGTTGGTCCACCAGAAGTTCCAATGCAGCGGCCTGGTCATCCCCTCCAAAGTCTCGGATACTCTCAATGCTTCGGGAGAGGACCACATTCAAAGCAGAGAATGAGGTAGTCGAGCCTTTCAAAATCAAAGCGATGGATCGCTTCAAGCTCTTATAAAAGCTATCGACTAGCTCAGCCACAAATTTATTCTCGGCCTCAATCACTCCTGGCAGACGAACAGTCTCTGAAGATTCCACCGACTTTATTGACACCACTGTGGAAGGAATAGTAGAAGCACTGGCTGCAGCAACCTGAGAGGTGATCGGTGATCTCGGAGGAGTCTTCATCGAAACCAGTACACTAGCCACAACCGAGGTCGGACTAGTAACTATTTCCGGGAGAGCGGGCTCAACCACCAGTGTTGGGGAAGTAGGACTGGTAATCACCTTTAACTCCGCACCTGGCAAGATAGGCGGCGCTGGCGAAACTGATGGCACCTCACTCGTTGATATAGTTGGAAGTGAGGTTGCCTCCGTGACTACCGTCCCCTCAATCTCTGTTCCCCTGGCTGGTTCAGGCTGATAAGAGGGTAGGTCACCATACAAAGCATCCAACTCAGCAACATCCGCCGCGGTCGAAGTGCTTACTTCACCCTGGATCCCTCAGGAAGACGGGTGGGCTCTCTTGAAGTCGACGCATCCAGAGGCAGAACACCTGCGACAAGACTTTATTTAGGCAGGGCATAACAAATAGCAAGTGCTAAAAAGGTCAAAACAATACCAAAAGATAATGTCGCCTCAATCGTCTTGACGGCTGCATCAGTCCTTACGGGCTCCATAGGAAAATCTTTGGCGGAATCAACACGAATGGCCGGCCCACCTTCGCTTGCCGAACCCTCCGTGGTCCACCCAAAGGAGCTAGAAGCTTCGGGACTTCCTTTCGAGGTCCCAGCACCCGAAGGACCTACATCAGCCGCATCATCTCCGGACTCTTCTGAGACGGCGAAATAGCCAGCCTCATCGCCCTCCTTATAAGTAAACAAGGGATCATAATGCTCCCCTTGTTCTCCGACAGCTTCAGCTCTCGGGCTTCTCACCGCCTCAGTTCCTGCATCACAAAGCAAGCTCTCGGGCTTCTCACCGCCTCAGTTCCTGCATCACAAAGCAAATAATGAGCTGTCCGGAATACATAAAAAGTATATTACAAGGACGAAGTTGATCTTACCCGGGTCCGGAGCGGCTTCACCAGTAGTCGGTTTAGGAACCGACAATTCAGTTACTAATGGGGCAGGAGGAAGAGCCGCTGCAGGTAATTCGCCCTCTGCAACAACCGTAGGAGCGTAGCGACGAGGCTTCTTCACTACCCTCTTCCTACGAGATCCACCCTCCCGTTTTCGTTTGAAGTGGACGTCGGGATCTTCCTCCACTTCTTCAACATCGGCATGTTCTACGGGGGCCGTCCCCACCACGCCAGAAGCAGCTGCTGGAGCCTCAGTACCTGTTTTCGCTTCAAAGCGAGGACTTCCTGTATCCGAGGCTTCACTGTCATCAACGGCAATGAACTCCCCGAGGCCTGGGACGCGAACCCTTTTACCCTCGCTCTTCTCAGTGACCTTCCGCTTCAGCCGCTGAGAAATTAACTTCACACCAGAAGAATTAATAGAAAATCCGGTGAGTGTGGAGTTTGAGGTCGTATACCACTGGCAGAATCCAAGGGTCATCAGAAGGTTCGGAGTCCTTAGCGGCATGCACAGCTGCGCTTCGGTACTGCCAGCAATGAAGAACCACCAGGCGCGGGCTCCATCGATGAGACTCCCCATGAAAGCCAGATTGCTGTTTGGATTGCTCACGTACAGTTGGTCATACCCAAACTGACGGGCAAACCGACTTGGAACATAAGGCTCAAGGTAGCAGGTATCCCTGCTTCTGTACAATAAATGTGAGGGCCGAATGCTGACCAACCACTCAAAAATTCCCCGGCTCAATGACGTCTGCCCTTCCCCCACGTCCTTAAACTCTTCACCATAGCCCGCATCCCGAATATAGGGGAAGCAACGGAAAAGGCTATAGACGTCATAGCGGCACAGCAACTTACGGACCGCAGCCACGTAAGTCTTCAGCCATGAACATCCCTCGAATCGACGGAGAAGCGCCATTAGAACACCTTCTGGGGGGTTCTCTCCGGCTTCGATCATGGAAGGACAGTGAAGGGCAAACCACGCCATCAAATAAGTATACGGCAAACCTATTCTGGGGTTTGGTCTGTCACAGGGCAAAATAGTCTCTTTTCCCCGCTTTAACGTTGGTGGCTTACAGAAAGCCTCCGTCAATGCGCGAAGGCCTCTCTGAATACAACACACCATGGCTGAAAGGAGTCCAAGAGAACGACCATGGACTAGACAAACGGCATGCAACAAGACAGTCGGATGAATGACGTCGCTAGATGAAGATGGCACCACACATCTCTTCAACCAGACCGTCAAGAAACCAGCCAGAAGTGCCTTCCGGGATGTCGGCCGACGAGCCTGATGGTGGAAACTCCGAAGAATATCGCCTTTTTCATAGCGGCCGTCATCTTCTTCCAAAATTAGATCCCCCTTGAGAATGCTTTTGCATCCGGCGAAAGATGTCTTCATCAGCAACTCCACAATGAGCCGCCTCAGGAGTATTTTCCATATCTGGGAACAAATAATCTCCCCAGCTCTTCAAGCTGCATGAAGCTCCCTTACTGCTCCAGTGCATGCTGGAGCAAATGTACAAGTGGCACATTAATTCCCGGTAGGTCTCAAACAAAGCGGCTCCTGCTTCTCCAGAAGTGCCAATTCCGCCTCGCACGGGAAATATTCTTCGTATGAGAGGGATCCCAAAGGCAAAGCAGAGACTTCCCATATCTCGTGCAGAGCCATACCCAATTCGCCAACAGGGGTAAAAAAGGTCCCTGTAGCCGGGCAGTATAACTCAAAGATGGCGTAGAAGTTCGCTACACTCATCTGAATGCCATAACAGGTCGTCCTGACGGCCTCATAAAGATTCAGCCTCTCCAGATCTTCCTCGAAATGAGCAAGAACATATAAGGTCAAGTCCCTCCACCATGCCTTTGGAGGGTGATTCCACCCTGGAGTCCTGAAATCAGTGGCTGGATAGTTACCACAAACCTTAAAGAATTGATTTCTGAAAGTCTGAGCCACCGCAGGATTTTCTCGCATTGGGATGTCTGGGAGTACATTCCCAGGGTGGAGACCCATTATGCAGCGAGGAGGCCCCGCTCTTGTATAACCGGGCGAGGAAATTATCTTCCCTACGTGAACGGATTCAATAGTCCGACTCACTTACCATTGCATCTTCGAGCCCTCGTCACGCATTGGAAGAAGGATAAGGGAAAATGCCACTTGTTAGACGGAAGATAGAACTTCTCGCCATCTAATTGAAAAATCCACTGCCCCTCTCCGGCTAGCAGCTGGCGATCATGGTCTGGCGCCGCATCTCCGAACATGAAGCCGGGCTTCCGATAGATTCGTCGGTCAGAATCTTCAAGGGGAGCAGTAGTTAAGATGCTCCTCATGGTGCGTTGATCCCCACCATAAATAAGTGTATCTCGAGCAGGAGAGCTTCGCTCGCTGAACAGCGAAGCTTGCCCTTGGAATTGCAAGCTGACATTGTCATCTAGCCCCCTGGCCGTACCAAATAGACTGTTCAAAGGACCAGGAGTATAGCGCACTGTAAGAGCAAAGAAAATCTATGATTAGTTCATCAGCCAAACAAACGCTAAAACAAAAATGCAATTTTTGTTAAGGCATAGCCTCGCTCTCCGAGCGAAGCTGGCCCAATGATAGCTTCGCCCCAAAGTTTAGCTTCGCAGCTGCAGCGTAACTCCGCACTCCACATGAAGGCAGGAAGCGGAAAAATATCCAAGTGTTAGCTTCGCTCTGGAAGCTTAGCCTCGAACAACAGAATGCAACAAAGCCCTAAGGGCTAACTTCGTCAGAAGGGGGTTATTGCCTAAAGGGCATTAAAGTCCTTTTCAGTTACACCTCGAAGGACAGCTTCGCATCCTATCATTCAATAGGATGTGAACCGCCTAAGGGATAGCTTCGCCTGGAAGCTTAAAGAACAGACCCTTCGGTTCTAATATTCCCAGTCAAGAAATCAAGGGAAATTCAGGGAATTAAACTCCCTAAAATCACAAGATCATGATTGATCATCCTGGATTCATCTAAAGATAGCCATAAATCGGTTTTAAGAGAGATGAAAATCTCTGATCAAAAGGGAAAGATCCCTACCGGCGATTGGTCATTCGATGACCGGAGGAGGAGGACCCTCCGTTGCGGAGGTTGCGACCTCTTTTCCCGCTCGTCTCTTGGGAGCCATTGAAGAACGGAGGAGGTTCTTGGATTCTTGAACGAAGAAGAAGAAAAGAGTCAAGTGCTCTGTAAATTTTAAAGAGAAGTGATACCTTCTCTCTCAGCCCGATCAGGCTTTTATAGGCTGATGATCGCCTAAAACGACGCCTCGAAAAGAGCACAGGCTGTCATTTCAAATTAATTTGAAACGGCGCCTAAAGCGCCTTCGCGAGAAGCGCTGATTCAGACCCACTAAGGGCTAACTCCGCTGTAAGTCAAGTGTTGACTTAGCGCGATGTATCGATAACTTCGCCGAAACACATGCCTTAGCTCCACTAAAAGCACAGCCCGAGCTTTGCAGAAAATTCATGCTAGCTTCGCTGGAAGCTCGTTCCTGATTCAGATAGGATTCTGTCTTTAACTTCGTATGAAGTTTAGCTCCGCCGGTCCACTTCAAATGTTCTCAAATGGAAAAGGAGGAGAAGCAAACCAGATAAGCAGAAACTGAACTTTTATTGATTTAAAAAGGGAAGGTACATTGATACTACTACATCAAGGTTGTGTTTCGTATAACAGAATCATTTGCTCAAAAGGCATACAAGTGGTCCTATCTACTTCCAAGCCTAACCAACTGGACACGAAAGGCCTTCCTCCTGTACGAGGCCGTAATCCTTCGCATAATGGCAGATTTTGCCACCATAAGGCTGGATCTTCTTTGATGAAAATTGGTAATGGAAGGATCCGAGACCTTACAGGTGACGTCCGCTTTCCCGAAGTGGATCATCTCGGATAAGCGACTACCAGCCTCGCCTCGAAGTGGATCATCTCGGATAAGCGACTACCAGCCTCGCCTCGAAGTGGATCATCTCGGATAAGCGATTGCCAACCTCTTCTAGGAACACACATCAGTTGCCCCAGTTTGTTCCTCCTGCTTAGGATTAAAGTTTCAACTGAAAAGTAAGAGGCAACTTTCTTGTCTCCTTCATCAAGACAAAAGAATGGCGAACATAGCTCACTGCAATGCGAACTGAAACAAGTTAGCAACAGGTTAAAAGAAGAGTTGCAAAAGTAAAATGCTAAGTCAAATTCTTTGAGGCGAAGCAATTTATATCCGATTCAGTTAAGAATTGATTTCGGTTAAGCAGAGGATAGCCTCGCTTGCACAATGATGATGGGCTGGCTCAGCATAAGCCAAGTCCTAGCCTCGCCTATATGGCTAAGCTGTCTTGACCCCACCTATATGGCAAAACTGGCTCAACTTTGAAGAGACTAAGTCCCAATTCTTGCCTACGTGGCGAATTTAGCAGGCAAGCATGCAATGATCTTTCTTTGATCAAGCGAAAATGATAGCTTCGCCGGGAAGCTGGGAAACAAGGCTTAAGCCATTCTCTGCAGATCAGTCCAATACAAATGAAGCACAAGGGAAATCAATCCCTGAGGCAGCTGTTAAAGCTAATTTAAGGGAGATAAACTCCCTAAAGTCATTTGTCCATTGGTAAAGTCTCTAGATGACCGAGACTTACCGGTTCTTGGCCGGGTAATGAGCAGAGTGGGCATCCCCACTAGTTCAGAGATCTGAGTATCTCTCTCTAATCAAGAGAAAATATGAGCAGACCGCTTCTCTTCAGAGGACCTCAAGTGTCCGATTTATAGGCCTCATGGCCTGAGCGCACGGCTGCCGCTTCAAGCATGGAAGCGCGAGCGGATTTAAGGCATTTATTGAGCCTTTAGAAAGGGAACGGTTTCCCTCGGAAACGTACAAGGGAGGAATGATCTCCCTCGATTAATGCAAGAGAGGTTATTCTAACATCGAAAAAGGAGCAATCCTTCTCGTAACTGGCCGAAAGCAGTCGGCCTCGGGAAAGGGAAGATGTTCCAAAGCGAACCTATTCCGGAAGGCTCGGACGCGGAGCCACCCAGACGCGAAGCTACCTAGAGTCGCGAATCTACACGATTCTTCGGCGAATTTATCCCAAAGCAGGATTAAAAGCGAAGCTGAACTCAACCACCATGGCGACGTTCGTACTTCATATACCACCGGTCAAAGCAGTTCAAAGTATTTCGAAGTCTGAGTCATTGCAGACTTTCGAAAACTTTGAAGGGGGTCTTGTTGACACTTTAAAAAGACAAGATTCTGACTCATGGTTCAAAGTCTCGTCTCGGCCGCCGACTCGGCCGGCACCGAGACGGATCGGTCTCGGCGACTCGGATCGGACTCGGGCGATACGCAAAAAACGCTACATAGAGCGCCAAAAAAATTATGAAAAAATCATGACAAATCATAAAAAATGTAAACATCCAAATTCATGCATCACATATTCAAAACATATCACCTAACACTCAAAACATAACGTGAAAGCATAAATACAAGCGTCGTCGGTAGAAAAATATCAAAATACATGCATAATATAGTAAATTGCACAAAATAATTCATAAGTACCTGCTAATATAGTCATTTCCATATTGAATTACGAGGAGGCTCCAAATCATCATTATCATCTGGCCCGCGATAAGTATAGAAACCAGGCATATAGTTTCCATAAGGATAATATATGTTTGTGGGTGAGATCCTGTAGGCTGAGATGATTGGCCAGAAGATCCACTATCAGAGTAATATGGCGGTAGGGGTTGTGCAATGTCAGCTCCATGGTGATAATACCCAAAACCTCGATATTCAGTGCTGCTAGTAGAGTATTCACCAGTGTTAGAATAATCAGTGCCAGAATATTGGCCAGATGTCAAACCCAACCCCTGTAAATGGCCTTCAAGACTATGATGACCATGTGAGTAGTTATCATGTCTACTCGAATAATCATCGCTAGAACTGAATTCGACCAACCGATCCAAATGCCTATGCTGCTGTGAAATCCCCGCCCGGCCTCCATGATCTGTATCTTGTGTGGCATAATATTGTGAATCCCATGTTAAAGCATCATCTCGTTGGCTTCCACCAACACCATGAGTCTCTTCAACATTACCACCATCACCACCATCACTGCCGCCATCACCCTCACCACCATCACCCTCACCACCATCATCGCCACCACCATCACCGCTGTCATCATCACCGCCATCACCATCATCACCGCCACTTTCGTCAGTATGACGAATACCTTCATCTAACCAACCTAAGTCATCTGGTGGTAACATCGGCTGTTCTCCCTCACGAATCCACTCATCCAAAATATCATCATCATTGAAAATATTGTTCAGATCAATTGGGTTGTAATAATCATCAGTGTCGCTTTTGCATGTCAAGTTTCTTACTCGCAACCGCATATTGTAATGCACATATACTAGTTTATGCAACTTTTCATTGCCAACCGGTTGCGCAGTTTTGTATGAATTAGCGACCACGTGCTCCAATTTCTTTCACAACCCGATGAAGAACATGTTTGGCTTAAGACTTTGATGGCAATTTTCTGCAGATTGGGAGCTTCTTCGCCATAATTAATCCACCAATCAGCTGGAAGAGATTGTTGCACTGCTCTTCTAGTTAGGGAGGTTCCAAATTCTCCAACTCCATCCACAAATAATTTTATCTGTGAGAATACACATCACAAGTGTTAATATTTGCATAACATTATATCGATGAAATAAATAAATTATTATTATCTCATTAATAGCTCTTGCTTGTTTAGTCAAATCTGGCTCCAATCTTTTAATGACCTCCTTTAATCCATATCTCACTTCTGGATGTGTAGAAAAGTTTTTTGAATATTGGAGTGCTGGATTTAAAAAATATGCTGCAATAATGTAAGCAAACGATTGTTATGATATGACAGTTTCAATTTCTAGTCAACAAATATGATTTCTAGGCAAATGAATTACCAGCAACATGCAAGTGTCTATGCAATTGTCCCTCCCATCTTCTATCAATGATGTCCCAGTACTTCTTCCAGTTCTTATTTGAGGCCTTTATAGCCAATTTTGCTCTATCCATAGCTTCATATATAATAGATAGTGTAGGTTTCTTGTTCTGGTCCACTATCTTCAAGACTCTAACAAGAGGATCCATAATGTTTTGGACCTCTCTTGCCTTCTTCCAAAACCGGTCAGTCAGAATGAGATTAGCAACCTTATCTCGCACACTTCTTTTACTCCTTTCCTTATTGAATTCACGCCATTCGGTAGTCGTGCACATTCTTTTCAAATCTTGCTCATAGCGAATAAGGCTTTCAATAGAAATAAACTCGGTGGCAAACCGTGTTATAACTGGTCTCAACAAATCTCTATCTTTGGTATATAGCTTCATTAAATTCACCACTTTGAGGCTATTGTAAATGAATGATGTGATCACCTTAGCATCATCCAATGTCTCCTTGACTGATTTCAAAGAGCCAATATCTTCAAGCATCAAATCAATGCAATGTGCTGCACAGGGAGACCAAAACAATTGTTTTCTCTTCTCCATCAACATGTGACCAGCTGCTTTGAAACTTGCCTCATTATCTGTTACAACCTGCACGATAATTTCTTCGCCAACTTCATCAACAACTTTATCCATTAGCGAGAATATATACTCAGCAGTCTTCGAGATATTAGTGGTATCAACAGAAGTATGTTAGATCATGCTTCTATCACAATAAATCATGAAATTAACAATAGGCTTTCTATTATGAGAACTCCATCCATCACACATGATCGTGCAACCATACTGCGGCCATTTTGTTTTTATTGAAGTAATATATACTTCAATTTCTTTCACTTCCTCCTCTAAATAGAGATTGCCAATCTGGTACCCTGTAGGGCCTTTTACACCTGGACCTGCCTCCGCAATAGTATTAATCATGGCTTGGTAGTAAGGACCACTATCAGCTGCATTGAATGGTATTGCATTGTAGTGAAAGAACTTCGCCACGGATTTCCCAACTTTTTTCATATTCTCAGTTGAGAACATGCTTTTGATTGATTTCTGTTTTGTTGGGAACATGTAAGGATCAATACCACGAGCTGGAATTTCAGCTTCTCTCATAGTCATACTCCGACGCAATCCACGGTTACTCCCTGATCCTGAAGGCTGTGAACTACTGCCACCAATATCAACTCCTTCTGCCGATCTCCAAGCCATTTCACGACTTTCTTTCATGGCTTGTTTTAGTTGTCTTCTTTCAACTCCTTCTAAACACCAACTTCTTCAATTTCATTATCAGAATCTTCTTCGGTCACATCATAGAAATCTTCCTCACTTAAAGATCTCATAAGTCGGTCTTTTTTAGATTTAATGGCCGCTCTTTCTTTGCTACCTTCAGAAAGATGTCTCATTATTTGAGATATCTCTTTTGATACTCGCAAGCATCCTTCCACCTAACCGGGTACATGTGCTATATGCTGCTTCAATCTAGTGATACCACCATGGACTTGTTTCCCACAATAATTGCACTTTACAAGTTTTCTACTTTCACCAACAGGGGTACCATGTTCCCATCCAATATCGCGTTGCTTTGGAGCCATACTGAAATTTAAAAAAATTATCTGTTAAATTAAATTAAAACTAAAATTAACTAAATTAAAAAAACATTAAATTAAACTCAATTAAATGAAACTACATTAAATTAAACTAAACTAGTTTATACTAGATTAAGCAACACTAACTTAATTACCTAACTTCAATAAAATTATTAAATTACCTAACTTAATTACAAAACTTTATTAAATTAAATTAACCTAAATTAAGTTAACTAAACTAATTTAAATTAAATTCAATTCAATTAAATGAAACTACATTAAATTAAACTAAACTAGTTTATACTAGATTAACCTACACTAACTTAATTACCTAACTTCAATAAAATTATTAAATTACCTAACGTAATTACAAAATTTTATTAGATTAAATTAACTTAAATTAAGTTAAATTAACTTTACCTAAACTAAACTAAATTAAATGACATTAAATGCAAATTAATTAGAGAGAGAGAGGAACAGAGAGAGGGAGAGAGACGGAGACAGAGGAGAGAGAGGGGAACACAGTGGAGGAGAGAGAGACGGAGAGAGAGAGAGGGACAGAGAGAGAAACAGAGAGAGACTGACAGGGAGAGGGAGAGAGAGAGACAGAGAGGGGGAGAGAGACTGAGAGGGAGAGGGAGAGAGAGATACAGAGAGAGAGAGTCCGACAGAGAGAGAGATACAGAGTGAGAGAGAGATACAGAGGGAGAGAGAGAGAGATAGAGTCCGACAGAGAGAGAGAGACAGAGAGAGAGTCGCTGCGGAGAGAGAGAGCCGAGAGAGAGTCGCTGCGGAGAGGGGGGGAGAGAGAGAGAGATAGAGAGAGAGCGCGCGCCGCTGCGGGGGAGAGAGAGAGAAAGAGAGGGAGAGAGAGGCACAGAGAGAGGGAGAGAGAGAGACTGAGAGGGAGAGAGGGGAGAACTTACCTGCAGGCGACGGCGACGGCGACGGCGACGGCGGGGGACGGCGAGGGCGTCGCGGGGGGGACAGCGAGCGCGAGAGAGAGAGAGATCAGATCTGATCTCTCTCTCTCTCCCTCAGCTCGTTTTTAAGGGCGCAGTCACGGGCGCCGAGTCGGCCCGGATCGGGTTCGACTCGGACCCGACTCGGGCGACTCGGCGATACTTCCTTGACTCAGGCCTCCGAGTTGAACCGGAGGGGGCCGAGTCGTATCCGACTCGGCCGAGATTTCGATCACTGTTCTGACTGGCCTGAACAATGTCTAAACTTGTTGATATTTACAATAGACAAGTGAAAGATAAGCTGACTGGCCTGAGCAATGTCTAAACTTGTTGACATTTACAAAAGACAAGCGTACAAAAGACAAGTGACAGATAAGCTGACGACCAGTTTTCACCCATCTCTGAGGGACAAAGAAGCAACTTGGACTCTATTGATCCAGTGAAGCAGACAGTGAGCCCATATTGTCTCTAAACAGACCTCAGCAGGTCTAAGATGCTAACACTTAGCATCACATAAGCCCAAAGGGATAGCCTCGCCTGAGAGGCTAAGATCACCTAACTTCGCCTTGAAGCCATTCACAGCTCCGTCAGGAAGCTAACTTATAGCTTCGCCTGAAGTGCTCAAGTTAACTCCGCAGAGAGTTAGCTTCACTCAAAGCCACACGCAACCACGCAGAAGGATGTTCGGTAGCTTCGCCACAGATGTTATCTAGCTCCGCTGAAAGAGCTTTCTTCTGACTTCTTCAGAATCTCCGAGGAGATCTATTTGTAATCTTTTGTGTTACTTGTAATTTAGCTCCTCGACCCTTTTCTTTTTTGTAAGTTTTCCCTTTTACAAAATCAATGGTAGACACTTAGATTGATGCAGTTGTCACTGTGTTGGGTAAAAATAACTGCCGGCCAAGTATGTTTTCTGGAAGTATTGTTGGGTTAAGCTACTCTTTTCAACTCGTTGGACAAAGCTAAGTAAAGAGATGCATGTTTTGTTGTTCTTGCTCCATGAGTATTACCAATGGCCATGAAAAACTCGATGTTGTTTGATGGCAGTGCCAATACACTTCAACAGGTTATGAGCTACTAGACTATTTGGAGTATTTGAACTAAATCTCCTCCTTTCAATGGATATATAATCCATATTTTGTGCTGGTATCCTGCATGTATTATTAAGCCAACCCGTTGTGTAATTTTCCTCTTTCATATCAAGTGCCATAGCTGAAATCGAGCGGGCGATGCGAGTATTTGGGTTTTTTTTTTTTGGTTGGGGAGAGAGGGGGGGGGGGATGGTATTGATTCTTGATTCCAATGATTGAAAGTTTTTTAGCCTCCTAAAAAAAAAAAGAAAGCATATAAACATAGACGATTATGGGGTAGAAAGCTTCTAGAATGACTTCATACATCAACTTCCATTAATAACAAAAACATTTTCCGCTTAGATACCATGTAATGCTTCCAAGTTAAACATATAGTTGTCCAACATACACCTCTTTCCTTGTATATCTCCAAGGATTGTCTTGCAAAATTCATGGCAATGCAATTGTCTTTTTGGCCATTTTGTTGGAGATAACCAAAGATGAATAACTGCATGGGGCTACCTCATTATAATTACGTAGAAAAAGAAAACTATCTACGCCATTAGCTGAAGTACATGTCTAAAATATAGGTAGAACTTACATTTGACCTGCGAATTTCATTGCAGATCACTTTGTTCTTGCAAATACAACCTAGAAATGGAACAAGATAAATAAAGGGAAGTAACTGCTAGCTATTTGTCTTGAAATAAAATAATATGTTGGCAAAAAAAAATTGTTTGGTAAATGGGGTTTACAACAAACGTACTATTAACTGTCTGATATTAATCAACTCTGTCAATATCATCCTTTCGTTTTGTGGATGGTAACACTATTTTTTAAATGGGTACTTGTTTTCTTTCCTTGAGCAAAGCATTTCTTCATACTTCGTGAGAATCAAGGCACAAGTTTAAACTGTAATAAAATTTTGAATCACCAAGAGAAAGCTAGTGTCTGTCACAACTTCTGCAATAATCCTAGAAACTAGCAATAGAAATTTATCTGCTGATCTTGCAGTATTCTAATGAAACTATTTGTCTATGATTTGGTTTGCAGGAAAGAGCTCCTCAAGGCCATTGACGTGAGGGTCACTGCTGTTAAGCAGGACCTGGCAACAGCTTGTGCTCGGGCGTCTGCCGCAGGCTTCACCCTTGAATCTGTTTCTGAACTCCTTCTGTTTGCTGAGAGATTTGGTGCACTTCGCTTGAAGTAAGTTCCCATTCTCAATGGAAAACACACGCGCGCGCGCACGCGCGCGCACACAAAAAAAAAATTTGAGACATAAACCTTCAAATTCTCCGGTTTGATTTTCAAATACATCTATCAATGGCTTAAATAACACAAATGCACTGGTTCTGATTGTGTGAGAGATACAAGGTGGTTGTTGTGGAGGCTAGCCACATGTTGTACAGGCCAGCTTATAATATTGATGGAGCTGTGTTCTAATTGCAGTATTCATTTAAAGTCCAGTGCAAGCATGCAACATGCCTTAAATTTTGAAACCACTGTCAAAGACCTAAAAATACTTCCTCATTTCGTTGTTACTTTGATTGGTCAAGCTCACTTGACACCACACACTCTCTGATATCTATTATCTTGCAGTAGGTGAAAATGCGAGGAGAAAACAGTTCTCCATCTCTTCAATCACATTGATATCATTGTTGAGCATGACTGAATAATCATGGCTATGATAATTTTGAACTGATGACCTTTCTGATACATTATGTGGTGTTGGTCTTGTAGTGAAGCATGTACCAAGTTTATCTCACAGTGCCAGCGGCGGCCTGAGTTGATAACTCATCAGCAATCACTACCTCCATTGTTACAGCCACAATGGAAGGGCTTTGCTGATGCCAACGTCCGATCCTCCTCCAGCTCTGATATGTCAATCGATGAACCTGAAGTTGAGCCTTCTGGCCCTTTCAGACCATCCATTAGTGGGACTAGTGGCACTGGGCCTGAGACCCACAAGCCCACTAGTGGGCAACTGCCACAAAAATCTGCTGCGGAGATACAGCTTAGTGCTCATTCCCTCGTGGAGAAAGTCACAAGCAAGGCCAAGGAGGGTCCATCTCCTAGTGTTGCATCCTCAGCTGAGCCAGTTCAGGCAGCTGCAGGAGGTTCTAGACGGTTGAGCGTTCAAGACCGAATCAACCTCTTTGAAAGCAAGCAGAAAGAGCAATCTGCAAGTGCTAGTATTGCCAGCAGCAGTTCTGGTGGAGGGGGAACCAACAGGGTTGTGGCTGGAAAGGGGAACACCGGCGGCTACCATCTGATGTGTCTATGGAGAAATCAGTGTTGAGGAGATGGAGTGGTGCCAGTGACATGAGCATTGATCTTACTAACAACGGTTTTAGTAGCGACAGAAAGGAGAGTGAAAGTGTTGCAGTCACTCCAACTTCATCTGCCAATTCACATGTTCAATCTGGAGGCAAGACTGAAGAAGGTGCTGGAGTGATGAAAGACACAGCATCATCTTGGCCTTTCTCGGGTCCTAAAGAAAACTCAACAGTCATGTCTTCATCTTCTTCTTTTTCTTCATTCCAGGCACAAACCAGATCTTTTACTAAGGATAAAGACCAGAGCGATTATGTTTTACCAAGAGAAGAAGGTACTGCCAGAACCTACCAAGCTCACTCTGGACCAACTTTGGAGAAGAGGCAACGGGACCCTCATGCACAATTTGGCACTTCTGTGGGTAGAGCACATCAGAGTGGGTTCAGTGAGGAAACTGATACCCATGCCAGTTCTAAACCTCCTTCAGATTCAGGGGAGGGTGCTAAACTGAAAGACAATACAACCTCTCTGGATCAGTTTAATGGCATTGCAGTGCAAAATGTTAGAATGAAAGATCAAGCACCTTCACTAATTTCATCCAGAGTAGTTCCAACATCACTGTTGAAGCTGAACCAAAGGATCAAGCAGGAGAAGATACCGCCGGAGTGGGGGGTCCAGCACCCTCAATGACCAAATTCGGGTCATTTGCAGGAAAAATAGGAGATGGTGGTGCAAAACTGAATGTTCGGTTGGATTCTCAATTCCAATCTAAATCTTCCTTGGGTAAGGTGGAGGACATCGCCCCACAGAGCGATCTGCCTTCCCAATCACAGCGAAAGCCATATCCACGAAACAAAGAGGGAGGGAGGAAAGATGACGCTACCATTTCACATGTATCATTCAAAGTTTCTGTAGAAGACAGTTCTGGTTCCCAGGGAATGAAGCTGCATGGAAGAACAAACACTGCTGATCAGATGAAGAAGGTCCAGGGGAGGAGAGATGAAAAGGTGCCTAATCAAGGGACAAATATCTTGGCTTCCTCAGTGAAGAAGGCTAAGAACCGGAGGAGGTGCTTCAACTTCCTTCTGCACCTCCTGCGGAGCAGGCTCTGGTGGCAAGGCCATTGAAAGCGAATGCTGAGCTTCAAATGAAGGCTGATGAACTAGAAAAGCTATTTGCTGCACACAAGCTCAGGGTTCATGGCGACCAAACAGCTTCCACGCGGAGAAGCAAAACCATAGATGATCAAGCGGTGAAATATGTTGACAAGCTGCCGACAGAGGTTCTTCCTGACCAATTTTCAGAGAGGAACATACCAACTGAGATTTTGAGCAACCGAGTGGAATTTGACGCTAATTTGCTTCTGAAGATGGTTGATAATTTAGATTCTGCCAATAGTATGAAGCAGAAACTTGGCACTGTCAGCCCATCAGATGATTCCAGAGGAAAATTGTATGAGAAATATATGCAAAAACGAGACGCGAAGCTGATGGAAGAGTGGGGGTCAAAAAGGGCCCAGAAGGAAGCAAAGATGAAGGCGATGCATGACAGTCTAGAACACAGTCAGGCTGAGATGAAGGCTAAGCTTGCAGGATCTGCTGATAAACGAGATTCAGTTCTTGCTCATCGCCGTGCAGAGAAAATGAGACCATTCAATGTTCGCATAGCTATAAAAAACCAAGGGCAGGTATCAAACTCTTTTTTCTTGTTAATGTTTAATATCATTTATTTACCTGAGTTCTTTTAAATTTTGTATGTCTAGGTGTAAGCGTTACCTTTGGCTTTTCCACTTTTCGCACATTTTGTGTTACACACACACACACACACACACACACACACACACACACACACACTCTGTTTGAGAGCGATGTGTATGTGTTTTATGGTTCATTGCCATCCTATGTTGAGATACGTGCCCATGCAATCATATGAATGAAGCAATGTTCCTTTTCATATGTGTTTCTGAGTCATACTAAACTTAAATGACATGGATTTACAATTAATAATGTCTGCTGTCATTTTCTATTGGACCATCTCATGATAAGGATTTCACCTTATCATACATTTTGTTGTTACACTACTCATGATTGAGATTTTTGGTTTTAAGTTTATCATCTGATTGATTCTTCTTATGCATCAAACAAGAAGAGCTGCAACTGATGATTAATTACAGAAACAGATATGGTGTACAGATTTACCTTTTTTTATCAAAAAAAATCCTGACTTAGGACAAAGCAAACAGTTGGAACTGGTAAAGTAAAACCCAGCTGCTTCATGATGAGTAAATGATCTTACTTGGTCCATTCAGTTTATGAACCAACTGAAGCCATTAGTTGCTGAACTGAATATCGTGATGTCTTATTTCATACTGTCCTTTTCTAAAAATAAAGCTTCCCTATCATTTTCTTTAAAATGTTTAATTGTTCTTTTACTGTTGAGCTTTCATATGAACTGTCAGTTCATTTTTGTTAAAGAATTTTGCTAGTTGGTTGACTTATTTTCTTCTTTTTTTTTATGGGAAAACAGAAAATAGACCATCTCCAGGAAGAAGGAGAAGATCTACAAGAGCTTGACAAGGTCCTTTGTGGCCAAGAAAAATCCTTCAGCGATACCTTGTCTGACAATGAATCTTCTACAAGCTCCAAGAAGTTTGTGTCTAGTAAAAGCTTATCATCATCCGCTCCTAGAACATCAGCAGCGCCTATTCCTAAGCCTTCTGCCAAGGCAACAAATTCTGGGTCCATGCGATGTAGGACCCAACCTGAAAACCCACTTGCACAATCAGTTCCCAGCTTCTCTGACCTTAGAAAGGAAAATACAAAGCATGTAACAGGACTTAGCAAGGGTACCTCCCATTCACAGCCAAGAACTTTTACTCGAAACAGGAGTGCCACTGAAGAGGCAACCCTTGTTAAGGAAGAGAAATCACAGAGGTCTCATTCCATGAGAAAAAGCTTAGCCATCCCTGGTGAGTTGAAGGATCCCTCTCCTTTCACTTCAGATGGTGCTAACATGATACCATTAAACTTTTCGAAGGATCAAATGGAGCAGTGTGTTATTAAAATTCAGAACAGTGAGTTGAAACCATTCCTTAGGAAGGGCAACGGAAGAGGTGCTGGTGCTGGAGCAGTTCTAGCTAAATTGAAAGCCTCTACGAACCCTGATGAGAAAGATTCTGAAGGTCTGATGGACCAGCAAGAGGATTCACCTGATATTGTTAAAGATGATGAAGAAGAGTTTGATAGAGCATCAGCCAAAGGAAATCTTCAGACTATGGATGTGCCTGCTGATTTAGATAGTGAGGATGATAATCGTGGGTCAGAGAATGGTGATGTTCTGAGATCACAATCTCAAGATGTAGAGGACTCTATTGCTGTATCCTCCAAGTTCAATCCTTCTGCAGGTAATGTGCAGGAGTCACCTGGGGAAAGCGCTGGATCATGGAACTCAAACATCCACCATTCTTTTTCTTATGCACATGAAGCATCGGATATTGATGCTTCTGTGGATTCTCCTATTGGAAGTCCAGTGTCATGGAGTTCTCACCCATTGAACCAGATGATGGAGGCTGACGCTGCTCGAATGAGAAAGAAATGGGGGAGTGCTCAAATACCTGTTCTCAATGCTCCACATCAACCACGCAAAGATGTGACTAAAGGGTTTAAACGGTTATTAAAATTTGGGAGGAAAAGTAGAGGTGCAGAATATCTAGTAAATGACTGGGTATCTGCCTCGAGAGCTTCCGAAGGCGACGATGACCCAGAAGATAGTCGAGAGCTGGGATCTCGAACTTCAGATGAATTGAGAAAGTCAAGAATGGGCTACCCTGTACCTGCTTATGATGGCTTCAATGATGGTGATTCATTTCCTGAACAAGGTATATATATTTTCTTATTTCTCACTCCAGTTGCTTCACTGTTTTTGTTAGTGCCAATTTCTGTTATTTTCTCTGACACACATGAGTAATCAGTTCTGATAAACTGATACCTGTCCATTATGTGTTGTCTCTTTTAGCTCTACTGGTGAATAATTCTGTTGAACAGTTTGATGGCTACTACCGACGTTAGTAAACTTCATAAAATAACAAAATTCTTATTATATATGATTATTGTAAATGATCAGATGATGGTAGGGTATGTGTCATGAAATTTAGTAAGCAACCTAGTACTCTTAGGTCAGAGGATGGCTCAAGGAAGATGGTAGTATAGAAGGGGGCACATTCAGGTAAACCTTGGAAATCTACAATCACAGCCTGTCTAGTTGACTCATATTTCTTTGAAGATCTATTGGTTGCTCTTAGTTCAGGAATTTGTTTCCATTTGGCTTTGGCTCTGGCTCATAGTTCACCTTTGAGACAATGTGCTTCCCCATAGCAAAGGTAGGCTTATCTTAACTCTTTGTCTAGGCTTTTCTTTAGTCCAGGGGAATTGGAGGCTGGTTCATTGGTTGCATGAACTTGAAACGCATGACCAAACAACATGAAGTCTATCAACAAACAAGTTGGTTATCAAAGTGTTATGCAGGCCCCTTTTGGATCATTAGTTCCGTAGCTAAGAACTTGGCACCAATACACCGAGTAGTCCAAGCTTGCAGCAGATTATACAATGTGGTCTATTATTTTGTCGAGCTGTCTGAACTTTTGAATTTGTGCTCCATAATAGATAACATTTTGATGGGAAAAAAATTGGCTTGGGTGATGACGACAACCTTTTCTTAATCATTGTTTCCTTAGCTAGGAACTTGGCATCAATCCTGAGAGTTGACATTAAGTTTGCAGCTGGCCGTAAAACAATGGAGAATTCCTTTGTATAATGACTGAACTTCACAATAGACCACATTCTAGTGGAACAGAAGGGCTTGGATGATGATGATGACCTTGGTGCTCCTAGAATTTCATTGTCTCAGATTTAGTGATTTTGTTAGCAATGTTCCCGTCTCGTACTTACAAATACAATTTTACTGTGGTCATCTTGATGCTGTTACTTTAAAGAGTTCAAACTTGACGCTTTGTACTGCTAAAGACAACCATAACCAACATGTCTATGCATGCATTTTAGGTATATTTCAAGGAATTCCTTGCAGTTTGTTATAATCTAGTTACTTTCTCTGAACTTGCCATCAAACCTCCTCCTGTTCAGCTGCTAGACTGGCTACTTCAAGTGCACCATGGACAGTCGAACATCTTCTGTCCAGCTGCTAGACTGGCCACTTGAAGTATACAATGGACAGTCGAACCTCCTCCTGTCCAGCTGCTAGACTGGCTACGTCAAGCACACCATGGACAGTATGTTTGAAGGCCTCGGAATTTCACTAACCTTGTTGAGAAAATGAAAATTGTCTCAAAACTCTATATTTGTCACAGCATTGCTTGATGCATTTGATGGAGATGCAACGAGAAAAGATTTTTTTTCCCGTCTAGTTTTTTTCCCCCTAATATTGTAGGTGTGGCTGCAATAGATAGCTGAATCGGTAAACAAGCACTGGTGCAAACCTTTCAACATGCCTCCTGGAAGTCAAGTCCATCCTATGCTGTGCTCACAAGCATACAAATTCATAGCCAGTCCTTTTTCATCATCTAATGACTAGGCTGCATGCCTCCATACTTCTTCCTCTGTGATCACGCACAAGTTTATTGTATGGTCCTGTGTTCTGCAGAACTCTGTTATCATTGACTCATAGTTAGACCATGCCTAAAGTTTATTGTATGGTCCTGTGTTTTGCAGAACTCTCAAAAGAAGGCCGTGTCAAATAATTCACTTCTTTTTGCTTCAGATCTTAGTCAAACCATTGTAGTTTTCACTAGTCTTTCCTCTGAGTGAGGAACTAGCTTATTGTAGGTTTCTTGTTTCATGCAGTTCAATCCTTACGAAGTTCCATTCCTAATGCTCCTGCGAACTTCAAGTTGAGGGAGAATCATTTGTCTGGAAGCTCTATAAAAGGTAACAATTCACTAGTACCTCCCTAATTTAGAATTATGTTTGCTTCGGCCAATTATAAATATTCTGAAGAAATAGATGGCATTTCTCACAAAGGTTTACTTAGCGCTATGTCAAAATGCCTTGAAGCTTTGAAGATGATGCAAGAAAACAATTAGAAGCATACGTATTTTATTAGTCTCATGCCAGGGCACATGTTGCACCTTTCATGCTCTGTATATGAGGCATAAATTATGGTTTCATATTGACAAAAAATATGTTATTTCCATTTGTGGACTGAAATTATTCAATCTGAAGTAAACTTGTAAATACAGACATGGTCATCAATGTGGCAATTTATTAACCATCAAAAGATTAGCTGGTTATCTACCACAATGCTAATTTGAGAAGGCTCCATAGAAGAATGAAGCATATTATGAATAATTACCAACTAAACACCATCGATCATTTGTTTGAGTTGTATATTTTTCTTGGATGAGGCAATTATAAGAGGGCTCTTTATAGAACCAAGTAAAGCAAGTTCATCGGTTGGAAGACCTATCTTATGGATCACACAGTTTGTACACATTAATCATGGAACAACTGCCCAGAACTCTCGAGTAGGGAAGAGTAAAGAAAGATAAGAAAATGAATTCTTATTGTAAATTACATCCTTCTGTATGGATGCATAGAAAGGAGCCAATTGAAACACAATCCCATATCTGATGATGAACCAGATGAGACCATTTTATGACATAAGAACTACCTGTGCATGTCAATTATGTATGTTTTGGAGCTCAACACACCAAAGTTTGCTAGGATCTTTTACTTCTATTTTTATTCTTGTTTTATTATTATTTTTTTCAATTAAGCTGGGAGACAATGTTGTTGCATCTGTGCCCCCAATATTATTTCTTCTTTGGTAATATATAATATTCTCTCTTTTTTTTCGTCAGTCATTTCCTCAAATGGCAAAAGTAGTATTCTTTCTGTGGTTTTGAACTATTCTTGTGATACATTCTTGTAGCGCCTCGCTCCTTCTTCTCTCTTTCATCATTCCGAAGCAAGGGAAGTGAAGCTAAGCCGAGGTGACAATGAGGCTGGGGCTGATGTACTTTACTACACACTAGGCTCTGACTATAAAGTTACAAGCTGCGACTGATTTTTCCTAGATGCCAGCATCCCAGCCTTCGCTTGCAGTATGAATTCTTCTTTATCTTCTTGCTAGTCGTGTGATTATTCACGGGTTGCATGGTCCTTATGTATCTTCTGATGTGTATCAGGCTGTGTCAGTTTTGTGTAGTGTTGGTTGCTACAATTTAAGTATTTGTGATTTGGAGTAGTCCAATTTTTTTATTCTATTTTTTTCATTTACAGTATGTAGTCTCATATATAAATCAAAATTTACGCCAACAAATAACTAGCAATTACCTGCAAGCGAATGATTTTATTTGTACAAATTTAAGAAAGACATATTCTTCTCTTGTGATTTTCCCCAGTCCTTTCTTTTCTTAGAGTTTTGAGTATTTCATTTTGTGCTTATTCTACTTTCTTTCTGCCATATGTTGAAAGATTCTCATTCCATCACCAGTTTTGTTTGAAAGGGTAGCAGGGAGGGGTTTCTGGACTGCAGCAAGTTGCTACTGTTCAAAGTGGAGGCATTGGTTAGATTTTGTGGAGGAATTGATGTAGTCTAAGTTAGTGTGACTGCCCTTTGTTATATTCTTACTCACACCATTTTCTGTGCAAAACAGAAAAAAGGCTTAGCTCCATTGAACAACATGCTACTCTTATCCTATGTCTTTTCAATTAGAAAATTTTGTATACTATTTCTTAACAATGCTTCCAGAGGGATTTGGAATTGAATTCTGTCTTGCGTTTGACTCACAGTTTTATATATCTTTAAAGAGGAAAAAAGATAAAATTCTATTAATTATTAAGTACTATCGAAATTATTTAAATGCATTGTTTAGAAGAATGTGAGTCAAATAGTTTGCATAAAAAAACTGTAATTACATTAATTTACACTAATAGCATGTAAAAGTTCCATAGAACACCTATAAATTAAAAAAAAAAAAAACAAATAATAAAAAGAAATGTAGGACATTATTGTGTAATAATCATTGCAAGGGAATAGATACCTTCTTGATCTTGCAATTTGACGAATAAATATTTTTTAAAAATTATATTTATTTGAAAAGCAGCTTTTAAATTTATCAACAAGAATATTTGAGTTTTAAGTGCATTGCTTGTGCTAAATAAGTGACTGATCACGACAAGGAAATTCTGCGTGAAATTGATCCCCTCTTCGTGGAGATTTTGTTGTGCGCGCAGACAATCACAACAACAAACCAACAGAGAATCTCTAGATCTCCAGCACAATGCAATCACAAGAGAAAACTCACAAATCACAAACACCAAGTTTAACGAGGTTCGGCCAACGTGCCTACGTTCTCGGGGCAATCAGTGGAGAGGTTTTACTACAAGTTGCTCTAAGTCTCTTTGAATGCAAGAGAACTTCAGCAAATACAATTTTCACAGAGAGTAAAAACCCTAGAAATCCTTTAGGCTTAAATACCTCATACAACGGATCAGTAGAAAAAACCCAGACCCGCATGTCGGTCGACCGGGACGGTCGACCGACCTCCCAATTCTCCAATACCGGTCGACCGGGCCAGTCGACCGAAAAAACCCGAGAGTTTGGGGTTTGACAGTCACGGGCTTCCGGTCGACCGGGACGGTCGACCGAAAAAACCCGAGAGTTGGGTCTTGTCAGTCAGAGCCCTTCGGTCGACCGGGCCGGTCGACCGCTCCAACTCCTGTGCATGTTGTGCACGTCGGTCGACCGGACCGGTCGACCGACCTCTGTCATTTTCTGCTGCTGCTGCTTTTTCCTGCCCGCTGTTCCTTTGCCTTTCGTCGTAAACTCCTTGGCAATCTTCAACAGCACCTGGCATGAATTCACCTCCTCTACTGTACTCTCTCCTCCAACAATTCTCCACCTCGGTGAAGATTTCTAAATCTGAGCCGAATTCCGACTCGATAGCGGCTGCACCAACCCGGTTGCCTACGTACCCCTTGCCCAAGGGATCAAGCCGTCCGTAGTTCACCCAAATGAGCTTCAGCAAGCTCATTTCACCTGAAGGACATGGAGCAAGTCTTTGCAGTGTGCAAACTTCACTCCCGTCACCACCTTTGTAAGCATATCGGCCGGATTCTCTGAAGTGTGAACTTTCAACAAGTCAATGTCACCTTCTTCTAGAATCTCCCGTACAAAATGATACCTGACATCAATATGCTTCGTCCTTGCATGATAGACCTGGTTCCTTGCCAAGTAGATGGCACTCATGCTGTCACAGTTTATCTTCAAAATATCCTGTTCCACGCCCAGATCATCAAGCAATCCCTGAAGCCAGATTGCCTCCTTCATAGCCTCTGTCAAAGCCATATATTCAGCCTCTGTGGTCGACAACGCGACGGTAGACTGAAGTGTGGAGCGCCAACTCACCGGTGCCTGTGAGAATGTGAAGACATATCCCGTCGTCGACCGGCGTTTGTCAAGATCACCTGCATAGTCTGAATCCACATAACCTATGCATTCCTGCTTTCCGGTGTTGTCCTTCTCAAATACCAGGCCTACGTCAACAGTTCCCTGATGTACCTCAGAATCCATTTCACAGCTTCCCAATGATTCTGTCCAGGATCATGTATGTATCGACTCACCATGGAGACTGCCTGTGAAATATCTGGCCTCGTACACACCATTGCATACATCAAGCTACCCACTGCATTGGCATATGGAACATGAGACATATGCTCACGCTCTTGAACACTCCTTGGAGACATCTTCGCTGACAACTTGAAGTGCGGCGCCATTGGTGTACTAACAGTCTTAGTATCTTTCCCGATATTAAACCTCTGCAGTACCTTCTCCAGATAGCCCTTCTGAGTCAAGCTTATCCTGCCAGCATCCCTGTCCCTTGTGATCTCCATGCCCAATACTTTTCTTGCTTCCCCCAGATCCTTCATCTCGAACTCAGACGATAACGTCTTCTTCAGAGAATCAATAGCAGATCTTGACCTAGAAGCAATCAGTATATCATCTACATAGAGAAGTAGATAGATATACTCCCCTGATGGTAACTTGTTGTAGTACACACATGGGTCGAAGTGGCTTCGTGTGTACTTCTTCTTCCTGATGAAGCTGTCAAATCGCTTGTACCACTGTCTAGGAGACTGCTTCAAACCGTACAGCGATTTCTTCAGCTTACATACCAACTCCTTTTTCCCTGCAGCTTTATAACCTGTGGGCTGAGTCATGTAAATCTCCTCCTCAAGATCGCCGTGGAGAAAGGCGGTCTTCACATCAAGTTGGTCAAGGTCCAACTCATTCTGCACCACCAAAGCCAATAGAATCCGAATAGACGAGTGCTTCACTACTGGGGAGAACACCTCGTTGTAGTCGATTCCTTCTCTCTGTGCGTAGCCTTTAGCCACCAGCCTTGCCTTGTAGCGCACTTTATCTTCTTGAAGAGATCCCTGCTTCTTAGCAAATACCCACTTGCACCCTATGGCCTTCTTCCCTTGGGCAACTTGGTAAGTTCCCATGTGTTGTTCTTGTAAAGAGATTTCATCTCTTCATCCATGGCCCCTTTCCATAACTCAGCTTCTGAACTGATTTCAGCTTCCCTGAAAGTAGATGGAATAGCCTCTTCAACAACTGGAAGTGCATATGCAACAACCATATCGGTGGTGAGCCAGCCTGGTCTCCTAGTATTCCTCCGTGGTCTTTCAACTGCAGTAGTATCTGGAACAGTACCCATGACCTGCTCCTGATCCTCTTCAACAACTTCAGCATCTTCTTCTGTAACTTGATCACCTCCCTGTGTCACCTCAGGGATGATCTTTACTGACACTGTGTCCTCTAGAGATGGTGGATTTGCATCACACTCCACCTGCTGCAATAGCTCCTTGGTCTTGTTGGTCTCCACCTGCTGAGAGACCGTAGGCTTCATCATAGAGGCCTCATCAAATGTGACATCCCTGCTGATTATGAACTTGTTGTCCTGTTGGTCCCAAATCTTGAACCCCTTGGTTCCTCGCTTGAAGCCAATGAACACCCCTTTCTTTGCTCTCGGATCCAACTTGTCTTCTTTGACATGGTAGTAGGCTGGACATCCGAAGACCCGTAGCAAATCATAGTCCACAGCATCTTTTCCTGACCAAGCTTCCAGAGGAGTCTTCCCCCCTATTGCAGATGACGGCAACCTGTTCACAAGATGGCATGCATGCCCCAAAGCTTCAGCCCAAAACTTCTTCGGCAGTCCTGCATTTGACAACATGCACCGAACCTTCTCTAGCAAAGTCCGGTTCATTCTTTCAGCCACCCCATTCTGTTGCGGAGTTTCCCTTACTGTGAAGTGTCTCTCTATGCCCTCATCTAGACATAGCTGTAGGAACGGATCTGACTTGTACTCTCCTCCGTTGTCAGAACGGAGGACCTTGACTTTCCTTCCCGTGCTTCTCTCCTGATTAGCCTTCCACTTCACAAACAATTCTAGGACTTCACTTTTGTGTCGTATAGTGTACACCCAACATCGCCTAGAATAGTCATCAATGAACGACACAAAATAGTGGTTACCTCCAATTGATGCAGTCTTGGAAGGTCCCCATACATCCGTGTGAACATAATCAAGAATGCCTTTGGTGCAGTGTGAAGCTGTACCAAACTTCACCTTCGTCTTCTTGCCGATGATGCAATGTTCACACAGATCCAATTTGCAGGTCTCTGCACCCTTCAGCAGCCCTTTCCTCACAAGAGCTTGCATCGATTTCTCCCCTGCATGTCCCAGCCTCATGTGCCATAGCCGGGTTAGATCTTCCTTCTGACTGGTAGAAGCTGCCACCTGCCCTGTCACTGTACTACCCTTCAAGTAATACAAATTGTTCCGGCGGTCGGCCTTCAACACCACCATTGAGCCCTTTGTCATTTTAAGAACACCTTCTTTAATAGACACACTGAGCCCCAATGATTCCAAAGCACCCACAGAGATCAAGTTCCTCTTCAGCTGAGGTACATATCTCACTTCTTTCAGCTCCCTCACCATCCCGTCAAACATCCTGATCGGAATAGTGCCTACTCCCTCCATGATGCACGGATGATCGTCGCCCATGACGACCGAACACCCCTCCAACTTCTCAAGACTGGTAAACCAATCTCGATTAGGGCATACATGATATGTAGCACCTGTGTCCAGGATCCACTCTTTATCCACCGAGTAACCTACAACAGGAGTAGTCACTGAAAAAGAGAACTCTGAAGAATCTGAATCTGCTTCATCTGCCTGTGATTTACCGCTTGTAGCTTTTGTCACCCTTGCCAGATTTGCCTCAGACTTTGATTCCTTCTTCTTCCCCTTGTACTTTGGACAGTCAACCTTCCAGTGCCCAATCTCTTTGCAGAACATGCACTTATTTTTCTTAAGATCCCTGAAGCCCGACCTAGACTTCGATCTTCCTCTCACCTCCTTGCCTTTCCTCGATGAATTCCTGCCTCTTACTTCCAAAGCCTCCGCTGATGAACTAGACCGACCTGAATGTCTCTCATTTTTCCTTGTCTCATAACTCATCAGTGCTGACGACACTTCATCATAAACTAAGGTTTGCCTTCCATTTATGAATGTCATAGTGAATGTCTCATACTCCTCCGGTGGGAGTGAGTTCAGGAGAATAACTGACTTGTCTTCCTCACTTACAGTGACATCCACATTTAGCAAGTCTGTAAGAAGCTTCGTATATCGGTTGATGTGCTCGTTTACTGTGCTTCCCCTCTGCATCCTGAACTGATACAGCTTACTCTTAAGTTGCAACCTAGACTCCACACTCTTTGTCAGGTACTTCTTCTCAAGAGTATTCCACAGTTTCTTCGCTGACGTCTCATGTTGTACAAGATATTTGATGTCTTGTGACAAGCATGAACGTATCAAGCCACATGCCGACCTATTCATCTTCGCCCACTCTTCCTCAGTAGTAGTGGTCTTCTTCCTCTCTAATAGGAGCGTGTCCTCGAGGTTCTGTGCATTCAATGCATCCATGACCTCACACCTCCACATCCCGAAATTATTAGTTCCATTGAACTTGACAACTTCGATCCTTGAGTGATTCATTGTTTTAACGGAAGTAGTTTCTTCTGCCATTGAGGTCTTCTTTTGATTCTCTATTTATGCGGAAGAATAATCCAATTGAAAATAGATCTTTACTCAGATAAAAATGAGATTTTTACCTGCCTCTTGAAACCCTAGATCGAGTTTCTCACCGGATCTACTCCAATCACTGATTCAACAAGCCCTCCTTGTGTCCTCCTGAGATCGACACACGATCTCCTCGAACACCAATACCTCTGACCTGAGATCGACACACGATCTCCACCTGATCAGATCTGGAGCCCTTCGAATCCTCAGAATCCCAAGCGTAGCCTGAAGCTCTGATACCACTTGTTGTGCGCGCAGACAATCACAACAACGAACCAACAGAGAATCCCTAGATCTCCAGCACAATGCAATCACAAGAGAAAACTCACAAATCACAAACACCAAGTTTAACGAGGTTCGGCCAACGTGCCTACGTCCTCGGGGCAATCAGTGGAGAGGTTTTACTATTAGGAAGATGAATACAAGTTGCTCTAAGTCTCTTTGAATGCAAGAGAACTTCAGCAAATACAATTTTCGCAGAGAGTAAAAACCCTAGAAATCCTTTAGGCTTAAATACCTCATACAACGGATCAGCAGAAAAAACCCAGAACCCGCATGTCGGTCGACCGGGACGGTCGACCGACCTCCCAATTCTCCAATACCGGTCGACCGGGCCGGTCGACCGAAAAAAACCCGAGAGTTTGTGGTTTGACAGTCACGGGCTTCCGGTCGACCGGGACGGTCGACCGAAAAAAACCCGAGAGTTGGGTCTTGTCAGTCAGAGCCCTTCGGTCGACCGGGCCGGTCGACCGCTCCAACTCCTGTGCATGTTGTGCACGTCGGTCGACCGGACCGGTCGACCGACCTCTGTCATTTTCTGCTGCTGCTGCTTTTTCCTGCCCGCTGTTCCTTTGCCTTTCGTCGTAGACTCCTTGGCAATCTTCAACAGCACCTGGCATGAATTCACCTCCTCTACTGTACTCTCTCCTCCAACAGATTTCTTGTTCGCCTTGTATCTTTCTGTTATCTTTTGTTTTTTCTTTGTTTTTAGCTTTATAATACTTCAGACTATTAAAAAAAAAAAGTGCATTGTTTGTGCTAAAAAAAAAAAAAAATCTAATAAAAACATTGCATAGTGCATCTTACAACCAGTATAATTATTTTATGGGGAAATGGGATTTATTGTAATGCCAGTGAATATTAGGGTTCGTTTAGGCACCAAGATAGTTGTAGAGTAGTTGTTGGTAGAGAGAATGTCAATGCCTATCCCCAGGAAACCTATCAGCTGGGTTAGTAAGTTGATGGAAGTTTCAAGAGAGAGATTTTGGAGTCTCCTCTCTTTGTTGTTGCCAATTGTTCGAATGAGACTCTTTTAGGATTTAGCCACAGGAAACCTCATTAGATGAAGACAAGGATACATACCATTCTAATGCCTGTTGGCAATAAAATTCATGAAAATTTTATGCATAAAAATTTATGTTGGCATGATTAAATCTCGATCCTTTCTTCAACACTAGTTTAGAACAAGGATAAAGATCCAAACAAGTTATATTTAAAATTAAAACAATAATAATTAAGGGTTGCTGCTGTCACACCTTGACCCTGTCTACATACCTTGCAGTCCCTCATCTTGGCCATCGGAGACCACTGTACGCTCGGCTTATAAACATATTGCTTCAATGAAAGGATGATATGCAGCAGAGTTTTAATACCAGTCTTAAAATTTATGAGCATTTTGAACCATCAAACAGCCCTCAAACAAATCCTTATCACCCTGTATTAGAGCTGTCTTCAGCTTAGGTCCATTGAGATTCGAGGTGAACGCATAAAGATCCAAATGGCAAAGGAAGCTTCTTGCAACTGATGTTGATCTCACCGCCATCGGATGTCATCTTGGACCAGTCTGAAGTGTAATAAGAAAGAAAATAAATTAAGGTTAGTTTTATAATAATATCAAACAGGTTATTTTAAGTGAATTATTACTAAAATCAAGAGAATAATATACATATATCAAAATTTCCGTGCATCATATGGAGAATGAACCTCAAACTTTTACTCCCTTTTGAGTTTAACTATTCTTAATTTTAATATCAAATAAATTAATTTATCATTTTGAGGACAAATATATTAATAAATATGATACTATCCTCCCATACACTATATTACACATACACTAGAGTACAAATGAACGTTGCCACCGAAGACTCCAGACAAGAACCTTAGACACCTATGTCTACACTCGTTATTTGATTTTTAATAGGAATTAGTGATGGATTAACCAAGGTGAGGAGCTCTCGCAACACTCGCTTTGTACATGGCTGATTTCTCGTTCACCATCGACTCCTCCCTCTCCCGCTCCCGGCCGGTCTCCCCCCGCCATGGCCATCACACCACCCCTGCTTCCTCCGGCACTATGACGCCGCTCGCTGGCCGTCGTCGCCGCCGGGGCAACCGCGGTCGTGATAATGACGATGACAACCCGTCCAGTTGGCAGGATGAGGTGTCATGGCAGATGGAGCCCACTGGTTGGCGCGAGCCCGTGGGTTTTGGGGCCGCACTCAGCCCGTGGGCTGCCACTCCGGCCCGAACCAGCTCGGTCCAGTCAGCCCGGAAGGCCAGCCCGGGCCGTGTTGTCCGTCGGACAGCCCGGGATTTCTACCTCTCTAACCCACTTTATGGGTTGTCTGGGGAGGCCAGCGCCGCCTTCGGGCGACGAGTCGAGCTCCGGAGCCATGTGGCTCGTGGACCGCACTGGGCCCAGCCCGATCTGGATGCCAGCAGGAGCATCTCATCTGTGTTCCCGGCCTTTCGTGGCAGGACAGGCCGGGCCGATCGGGCTCGTCAACGGGCCGCGCCCGATGAGTCTCTGGCTAGCAAAGACGAACTTAATATCATTGAATTTGATCACCACCACCAGCATCACCACCAGCAGCATCAACATCAAGATCATCATGCTACTGAGCCAGCCAGGCACAATGCTAGCCCAAGGTTCACAACATCTCATCATCATCATCATCATCATCAGGAACAACATCACCGCCAGTATGATGTTGATGCATCAGTATCTCATGCTGATCGACATGGTCATCAGCAACATCACATGCAGCACGATGCACCCTTTGATCATCATGCCCGTCACTATACACCTAAAAGGTATCATGTTGATCATCCTCCTGACGACCTGCATGGCGACATCCCGGTGCAGGAAGGCCATGGCCATGGGCGTCAAGGGCATGTTAGCTACGCGTATGCACATGATGTTGATGACGATGATGATGATGCGGATGATGATGATGAGGAATCAGAGGATGACGAGGAGGAGGAGGATGAGCAAATTGTGAGCCGGCCAGTGAGTTTATTTAGTTTGTTCAAGTACTCAAGTGCGTGGGATTTGGTTCTTGTTTTCTTGGGATGCGTTGGAGCTCTGATCAATGGCGGATCGCTCCCTTGGTACTCTTATCTCTTCGGCGACTTTGTCAACAAGCTCGCCGCAGATTCCGTCGATGACAAGGCTCAAATGATGAGGGACGTTCGAGAGGTACTCGCTCTCTACTATTTCATTTATTAATTATATTACTATAAATTTCTTTTACACGACTTACCTTTATACACTTCTCCACACAAAAAGAATACATCTGTGTTTCCATCATTTAGAAAAATATATACCATTCTGATGAGGTACTTGTGTCTGCTTGTGGTAGTCTAGTGTAGAAAAATATGCAGTTCTAGATGCGTTGGAAAAAAACAATTCTATCATACTCGTGATTTGCCAGTAATGTTTTCTTTAAATTGTTCATTGTTCAACTTAGATTGGAAGTATCTGCACCACATATAAATCGAAATATATATATATATTTATTTTACTTATTTTACCTTTTCTTGTTCGTTTTAGATATCGGTGTACATGACAGTTCTTGCTGCTATAGTGGTGATCGGAGCATACATGGGTAAGAAAAATTTATTGTTTTGAATTCATAAGATAGATACATTATTTATTCTCGGTACTTTATTTTACTTCGGTTCATGTGTGAGCCACGCACAAATATTATAAGATGATTAACCTCGCATTGACACGTGGATAGGCTAGCTCCGCGCTTGTGATCTCTTAGTGCCGATAAAGCAAATGTCATTACCAACTGTGGTCAGGTTCCTCATATCTGTCACAATTTCTAACATTGAATTGGATGCTATCATGGTGTAGAGATCACTTGTTGGAGGATGGTAGGGGAGAGATCCGCGCAGAGAATCAGAACAGCATATCTTCGAGCAGTTCTGAGGCAGGACATTGGATTCTTCGATACTGAAGTTAGCACTGGCGATGTGATGCATGGCATTTCCAGTGATGTTGCACAAATTCAAGAAGTCATGGGGGAAAAGGTTAGATAAATTAATTAGCAAGGTTTTCTTCTCATTCATGATCTTCTATTTCTTAAATTTATTATTAAATTTCTGTGTTATTTTTCTAATTCTACTTTTACATTTAAAATCCCCTCATAAGATTTGTACAAAGTTTGGTTGTTAAAGGACCATTTTTTCTTGTTGCAAAATGAAAAAAATGTCATGGTAGAATTAGTTAGCTATATAGAGAGTATAAAGTACAGTTGTTATTGAATTGAAATATATAAACCACACCTTAAAACAATTCCTATAAAGCTCGATTACACGCTTTATGTTAAATCTAAAAATGGGAGTCGATAAACTTTAAAGCAAATTAATGGGTTTATAATTCAAGTATAGTATTTTCTTTTCTTTTCCTCTCTTCCTTTTAAAGAAATGAACTTGTAATTTAATAGTACATAATCTAGTTCAAATGCAATTATTAATTTAAAAACTAGACAAGCAATTTGGTAATCTATCTTCCACATCATCACTTTGACCATGGTGGTCATTGGTGGATATTGAGCTGTCTGTATCTGTTGATGACACCCTTGTTCTTTGCCATTTCTCATAGGTTCTTAGTGACTGGGGCCAATTTAGGTTAAAAGTTTCTTTTATGAGGAATTGTCTCAAGTTGGCCATATGGTGAGAAGATAATCCACACATGTTATAATACTATATTGTCTTGTTTAATGTCATTTCTTATCGTCACACTTAATTATTAAGTAGCAGAAGAAGATTTTGATATAAATCTTTTGATGGCTCTTTTGTTGAATTTGCATGTAACTTTGACTTCTAGAGATTAAAGCAGAAGACTGGCCGGCTGAAATTTATATCTCTATTGATTGACTAGTGTAAAGCCGGCTGGTCAAAATACATCATTTTCTCTGTTGTTCATACTTGTAGTTGTGAGTGAGTGAGAGATGAGACTTATAATAACAATCAACTTTCATTATATAAAGAAGTTGATTTAATCATATATAGCTGAAAAACCACTCAAAGAAAATAAAATGAACACACAGGGCTTATAACAAAGCTACATCCTAATGAGTAAATCAAAGAACTAAGATGTGTTTTGACAAGTAATGCACATCTCAACCTCCAAAATCACTCCCTCATTGTCGTCAATCCTCATGCATCCAAAGTGAAAACTTTATGAGGTTTTTCTAACTTAGTCAATCCCACCCAAAATTGGGGGTAATAAACAACAAATTATTAATCTTTTGATGGATAAATATATGTACAGGAAAACAATGACAAAATACTAAGTGGTAAGGAGTATGGAATTTGAATCCTCTCATCTTTGCTTTAAGCAGTGAACAATCATCTTCCTAATAATAACAGTCAACTATCTCTGAGATGATTATAATTCAATTTTCCGAGATAATTATAATTCAATCCATGTGTAAAAACAAGAACAAATGTAATAGCGTGGCAAGGGGACGGGATTCAGAGATGCTTTGTTAGTTAGATACAATTATGAATTGAACCTTTAGAATTATACTGAGAGAAATAGACACAAAATAACATTTTTTTTTTTACAATATTTTGTATATCATTTCTATTTGAATAATGCTAATTGTACTACTAATAATTAGACTGACAAATGGGATCCGTTAGCAATTTATGAGGGTGAGACACACATGTTAGTCTCGTAGTATAATAATGTAGCACAATTAGTAGTACAAAAGACATTTTCCTTCCTATGTTTTTACTTGGAAAAGACACAGAATTCAAACAAATACACCAGTTTGACAGTCATTGCAACTTATGGCCTAATTCCTACACGCATGCACGCCATGCAGATGGCACACTTCGTTCATCACATCTTCACCTTCATCAACGGCTACCTCGTGGGCTTCCTCAAGGCGTGGAAGGTAGCCCTCGTCGTCTTCTCCGTCACCCCCCTCATGATGTTCTGCGGCATAGCCTACAAGGCCGTCTACGTCGGCCTCACCACGAAAGAAGAGGCAAGAATCACCACCAACTCCCCCTTCCCCCTTCAAGTGTCACAATTTCAGTCCAATGTGCCTAAACTTTCTCTGGGCGATTTGTGACCAGGTTTCATACAGGAAGGCCGGGAACATAGCACAGCAGGCAATAACCTCGATCCGGACGGTGATATCGTTCGTCATGGAGGACCGGCTGGCTGACAAGTACGCGGAGTGGCTGGACAAGTCAGGCCCCATCGGGATGAGGATCGGGTTCGCCAAGGGGGCCGGCATGGGCGTGATCTACTTGGTGACGTACTCTCAATGGGCTCTTGCGTTCTGGTACGGCTCTATTTTGGTTGCTAGGGGTGAGATCACTGGTGGTGCTGCCATTGCTTGCTTCTTTGGGGTCAATGTAGGTGGAAGGTACATAACATACATGCATATCGAATAATTCCCAAACGCCGAATTTATAGCTGTTTATTCAACTGATTCTGTTTGTTGATCTAACGCAGAGGACTAGCTTTGTCGCTCTCATACTTCGCGCAATTTGCACAAGGCACAGTGGCAGCGGGCAGGGTGTTTGAGGTGATCGATAGAGTCCCTGCAATCGATCCCTACAGCACCAGTGGCCGCAGATTGCCATCAGTTAGGGGGCAGATTGAACTTAGAGATGTCACATTCGCTTACCCTTCGCGTCCCCGTGCACCGATCCTCCGGTCCCTCAATCTCACCATTCCTCCGTTGAAGACACTGGCCTTAGTTGGGGCAAGTGGTGGTGGAAAATCTACCATCTTTGCGCTCATAGAGAGGTTCTATGATCCCAACCAAGGTAAGAACTCGGAAGAGTTAAAAGAACTATTTGAATTGTGAGATACGTCGTTGAATATTGACCGTTGGATGATGTATATCGTGTAGGAGCGATATTGTTGGACGGTCAGGATACGAGGATACTGAATTTAAAGTGGTTAAGGGATCAGATTGGGATGGTGGGTCAAGAGCCAGTTCTCTTCTCAACTTCAATTATTGACAATGTGAGAATGGGGAAAGAGAATGCCACCAGAAAGGAGGCATTTGCTGCTTGTATTGCTGCAGATGCACATACTTTCATCTCCAGCTTACCTCAAGGATATGATACTCAGGTAACTAAAACCACCTCCATTTTTTTCCAAAAACTTGTATTTCTAATATTTTTGTTGGTATATATCTGATAAATATTGTTAAATAAAAACTATAACTTAGACTTGAAGCTGAGACTTTTCATAACCTAAAGTCAGTACAATGCATGCCATTTGTTGTGTTACAATTCTAATATGCTATTCTCTTACATTTCAATGCAGGCCGGTGACCGTGGTGCCCAGCTCTCCGGCGGCCAAAAGCAACGGATTGCTCTCGCGCGTGCCATCATCCGAAACCCCCGTATCCTACTCCTTGACGAGCCAACGAGTGCCCTCGACCCCGAATCAGAGGCTGCCGTCCAACACGCCATTGAGCAAATCTCTGGCGACAGGACCACCGTCATTATCGCCCACCGCCTCTCAACGGTCCAGTCAGCCGACACTATCGCTGTCCTGGACCGTGGCTTGGTGGTTGAGTCCGGCAGCCATTACGACCTTGCGGCCCGTTCAGGCCCATATGCGGCCCTTCTCAAGCTCGCAGCCGCCGCCAACCTCTCTGAGCCCACGGGTCGAGACAGCCCGGCCCACTTTGCCAGCATGGTTGACAAATCTGTCTATGTTGACCAATCAAAGTCCCACTACATGAAATCTGCTGAAGCCATTGACGTCCAAGAATTGGTAGAAGCCCAAAAAAGGACCACAAAAGTTGACGCCGCAGAGATATGGAAGCTCCAGAAACCAGAGCTCTCAGTCCTCCTCCTCGGCTTCCTTTTGGGTGTAAATGCTGGTGCAATTCTTTCAATCTTCCCTCTTCTATTGGGCCAAGCCCTGCAAGTATACTTCAGTGCCCACGATGACCCTGATAGACTGAAGAGAGAGGTGGGCTATTTAGCATTGGGCTTAATGGGCCTGGGCGCCGGGTGCATTGTGACAATGACTGGACAGCAGGGCTTTTGTGGGTGGGCTGGCACAAGACTGACCATCCGGGTTCGCAATCGGCTTTTCCGGTCCATTCTCCAGCAGGAGCCTGCGTGGTTTGACCTTGAATCGAACTCGCCGGGCTCGCTCATTGGTTTGCTTTCCGCAGATTGTGTTGCCTTCCGTTCAATGCTTGGTGACCGCCTTTCAGTTCTCTTGATGGGCCTTGGGTCAGCGGCAGTGGGCCTTACGGCATCGCTAGTCATCGACTGGCGTCTAACGCTCGTGGCTGTTCTGATGACTCCGTTCACCCTCGGCGCCAGCTACCTCAGCCTGCTCATCAATGTGGGCCCTAAGGTGGACAACAGTGCATATGCCACGGCTAGCAATGTGGCAGCCGGAGCCGTTGGTAGCGTTCGGACTGTGGCTGTCCTCTCGGCCCAAGACCGCATTGTGTCAGCCTTTGATCGAGCCTTGCTAGAGCCCACTAAAGAGTCTGTGAAACGAACACAAACCATGGGCTTTTTCCTTGGGCTGTCTCAGGGGGCGATGTACGTGGCTTACACCGCGACTTTATGGGCCGGATCTATCTTGATAAACAAGGGGTATACAGACTTTGGGGATGTGTACAAGATATTTTTGATCTTGGTCCTGAGTTCATTCTCAGTGGGCCAACTTGCGGGCCTGGCTCCAGATACTTCAAATGCACCGGCCGCAATTGAAGGGGTGATGGCCATATTGGGCCGAAGGCCATTGATTAGTAGCAACAAAGCAAAACGAAAAATCACAGTCAAGGGAGGCCAGGCATTGGAAGTGGAGTTCAGAAAGGTGACTTTCGCCTACCCGTCGAGACCCACCGTGCCGGTGTTGAGAGGGTTCACAATGAGGGCTAAGGCAGGGAGCACGGTGGCCATCGTCGGGCCAAGTGGCGGAGGGAAATCGACGGTGATTTGGTTAGTACAACGGTTCTACGACCCGAATGAGGGAAGGGTCATGGTGGGAGGGGTGGACGTAAGAGAATTAGATGTGAAGTGGCTGAGAATGGAGTGCGCTCTAGTGGGCCAAGAGCCGGCCCTTTTTGCCGGTAGCATTAGGGAGAACATCGGGTTTGGTAATCCAAAGGCTTCATGGGCTGAGATTGAGGAGGCAGCCCAAGAGCCCAGATACACAAATCATCAGTGGGCTACCACAAGGGTATGAAACTCAGGTAATTTTCTTTTTGCAAATTGAAAACATCCTAGTGCAAGAACATTTCGACTCGTTGAGGAAGGCCCAATAACATTTGCTATGAACAGGTAGGAGATGGTGGAGTTCAGCTATCAGGTGGTCAAAAGCAACGGATAGCGATTGCGAGAGCGATCCTGAAGCGATCGAGGATCCTACTGCTGGACGAGGCAAGCAGTGCACTGGACCTCGAATCCGAGAAGCTGGTCCAAGAGGCACTGCAACGTGCCGCCAAGAGGGCCACCACTGTCGTGGTGGCCCACCGGCTGGCCACCATCCGAGGCGCCGACCGCATCGCCGTGGTTCAAGCTGGGGCCGTGGTTGAGTTTGGGAGTCATGATACGTTGCTGAGAAAACACCTTGAAGGGGTTTACGCCGGCATGGTCCGGGCCGAGATGGAGGCCCAAGCCTTGTCGTAGCAACGACTCTGAAAATATTTGGACAGCAATCCTATTTTGAGAAAGACAAATCTAAATTTCTTTTATTTAAGAATTTAGAGTTCTATGGATTGTGTATTTTAGTCAGTTGGTTCGGATTATTTCATTATTAGTTTGACACAATTATAGTTGATTGGCATCCAACTCACTTAAGTAAAAAAATTTCTAACATGCATCCAATCCATTTATAATTGGCTAAAGGTACAAATTTCTCAATGTAAGATAGCCTTAGTGGATGCAGCAGAATTCGAGCTCAAATCTTTTTCACTCAAAACATTCAATTACGAGATCCACTCCATTGAAATTGATCGACATTGATTAAAGTAATTAAAAATAAAAAATCAAGTATTTTGAATACATTTATCCATCCATCAAGTAGCAAAATAAACGGCTAAAATAGTGAGTTGGTTAGTTTAACGGTGTATAATATTTGAAACCTAACAAAGCTGGTGTGTAGGAGTTTTTTAAATGTTTAAGTGATTATCAATTGATCAGATCGAGAATTTATATGTATAAACTCATAGCTCTAAGTAAAATACTATTTGCGGCCGTTCATTTTGCACCTACTTGATGGATAAGTACAATATATTCAAAACACTTGATTTTTGATTTTTAGTTACTTTAAACAACGTAAATCAACTTCAACATAGTGGATCTTATAGTTGAATGTTTTGAGATTGAGGTTGAGTGAAAAGAATTCAGACTCGACTCCTTCCGCATGTACCCAACTCTATCTCATTTCCTGACCACAAATCAAATGTAGAATCCAACCCATAAGACATAATAATTACCTCATAATTTCTACAAATAGCGAAACTCTATCTCTATATAAGAATTTATATATTTATAATCTTATATTCCCAAATTCTCCCACAATTCACTGGCTTTGAGCTTGAGCTCTTCTCACAGGTACAGACTCTTTGCCATTCATTCTGCTATTTTGTTCTTTGGTTGTACTTTTCAAATGATATTATCTTTATCATACATGATTCATCATTCATTAAGGGGGAAATAATGATTGGCAGAATAATATCTACATTCCTATCATACCCTATATTTCATAATATATGATTGATATACTTCAAATGTTGAGGAATATTAATTATCAATATGTTCTAATGTACATGTTAACAAATACATGGAGTTTTCAATGTATCTCAAGTTAAAGATGCTCAAAATCTCATGGCATTGGTTTTTTGAAAGTTACATATCAGTGTGTTATGATACTATCATGAAATAGTTTCTTCGATGGTAACATGTTTTTATTTATAAAATTATAACTTATTCCTCAATAAAAGGTAAATCTTATAAAACTATATAAACAGTTTTGTTGCTAGTGACAGGTTCTCATAATTCTCATTGCAGATATGATCCCTATAAAATGTTAATTTCTGTTTCAAAATCAACAAACAGGGGCTTGAAGTCTAAACCAATAGTTGAGAGTTGCAACTGGGGCTTATGGTTAACTTAAGTAGATGCATTCAGTTAGTGCATCCTCATCTAGAAAATTTGTCAAGCCTGATCAGGGCGAAACTAGGTATAAATTTGAGGTGAGTTACAATTTTTTTAACATATACTTACGAATGATATGCATTTCCCAAAAGAATAAAACAGTATTCTTCACTAAATCAAGAATGGAACTAGTAATAATTTGCTAAAAGAAAACCAAAATAGAAGGGTGTCTAACACAATACCTGAAAAGAACAAAAATTAAAATGAATTTAAGACAATATTTGAAAAAATAGGCCGAGCTATAGCCCGACCTAGCTCACCTTTAGGTCCGCCTCTGAGGCTGACTGAAGACAGGGAAGTAGAAGTTTTGTAGCAAAGCTTTCAGACAAAGAGGTTGGGCTGTTTACTTCATTGATTTGAGTACACTTACAGTTGTTTTATTGATCAAAAGGAAGGCTCCATCGTTTAGTAGACGATGAGTGAGCAACAAGCATAGGCAGAAAAGGAAAATACAATATTTCAAGCAAATGAAAAATCGATGAAAATCTTTCATTTACTGAGTTTAACGAAAAAAATACTATTTTTATTTTTCTAATGCAAACAATTAATAACCAAATAGGTTATTTCAACATCTTTTATTTTCAAATTTTTGCAGATGTTGACATTATTCTAGCTTAGTTTCTATCTATTTTCCTTCAATCACATGAATTACTCTTATATTACTTGAAAAGGAAATGTCTTTTGACACTTTATAGTCATTTTTACGCATTTAACTATTATAAATTTGTGTGGTGTCCCAATGGTTAAACTAGTTACTAGATCCTCCAGGCTTTGCGACAATGGCTGAATATGAATCAAGAATTAACAAAGAATTGCAAGCTGAAAGAAAAAAGATGCTTGCACTTGAAAGGTATCAGAAGAAGAAGAATGGTGCTGCTTTGCAGCAGCAAGTTGCATCTGTGGAGTATGATGCTGCAGCCACCTGCAGGAACATGAAACAACTAGCATTAGAAAAAGTGAATCATTGTCTTTGATGCCTGCAATGGGTAGCTTTGATGCTCTTGGAAGCAGCAGACAAAGTGTCTCAAGAAAAATGCAAGCACAAGACAATGGAATTATTATTGGTTGTTCCTGATCGTTGGTAACAATGGCTGAAGATTTGTCCCTTGAAAATATTTTAGGTAATATCAGCTCTCAGGATGATGCTACTTGCTCTATTATCAAGCCAAATTTAGTTGCGAAAAGCGATGTCCATACGGCAAAAAGAATTAGAAAAAGCGAAATCCCGTGAAGCAACTTTGAGAAAACAAAATCAAATTGAATCATCCTTAATGATTACAGAAGATCCTAACATGGAAGCAACGACTTCAGATCATGATGCTAGCGATAATAAGGATGAAAATGTTCAGATTGCTTACCTCTAAATACAATAGATCTATTGTGATTATTTCAAAAACTTTAGTTACATGCTTAGGTAATATCAAGAATAGGAAGGAGGATAAAATAAATTGTTTAGCAATCTTTGAGGATTGATTTGTTGGGTATCCTGCTTAACAAGAATCAATCTGACAACTAATCAAGATCACTGAGATATCAACAATCTAATTGGCCAGGTCGGCAAATATCAGGTGGGAGGTTTTCCGTTCAATAGAACGTTCCTTAATTTAAGAACCACCTTTCAATTTCCTTCCTTGGTTTAAGCACCAATTAGACTGAATCCAAGTCAGTCTCGATATACTGTAAAGTATATCCCCTGTATAAAGGACTTAATCCACTTATACAGTAACACTTAGACTAAATCTAAGTCAATCTCGATATACTGTAAAGTATATCCCCTGTATAAAGGACTTAGTCCACTTATACAGTATTTGAAGTGAGGTACGCTTACAGCGAATCTCCTTAAGAAATTACGTCCCCCGCACCGGTGCTAACGGGATAATGGACGCTGGTCTCCAAGATACAACACTTCTTCACGGTATTTGGATAGCACTACCAAATTAAGTACGGTCGAACCGTAGTCAACCAGTAGTACCTACACAGGATTAGCAAAACAGCGGTATAACGACAAATTTCAAATGAATATTTGTCTTACTCTTTTGGAGGAACACCCACTGTTGAGGACGTAGGAAGGTTGAAGAATTTTGACAGAATCTCTTAGGAAGTTGCTTGGATTCCCACTTCACTTGGAAGTCGCGGATTCCCACTCGTTGGAAGTCGCTCTGGAAGTCGTGGATTCCACTTCGCAGGGCCCAGTTCAGAACGAAGTCAGAACTTTTAGAGAGAGAGAGAAAGAAATCAGATTTTGTGTGTATTAAAATGAGAACTTGGAATGCTTTATTATAGCATTCCAAAAGGGGCCTTCAGGTCTGAACCAACCAAAGGCTGCACCTTTTGGTCTGCCAACGGTCTTCGCACCCTTTGGCCTGCCAACTGGTTCGCACCCTTTGGCCTGCCAACTGGTTCGCAACTTTGGCCTGCCAACTGGTTCGCAACCTTTGGCCTGCCAACTGGTTCGCAACCTTTGGCAGGCTGCAACCTTTTGGCGGATCGGTTCAGATCCTGACAGCGGAGCGGGCAGTCCAACAGGTTCGCAACCTGTTGGTGGATCGGGTCCGGTCTGGTTTGGAAGTGGATCTGGTTCGGATCATACCTTGAGACCCAATTCAAAAAGAACCAGGCCAGGTAGGGAACCCGAACTCACTCAGACCCAAACCCAAACCCAAACCGGACCCGGACCGAGCCCGAGCCCGGCTCCGGCACGGCGCCGGCGCCGGCCGCCGCCGCCGCCGCCGCCAGCGGCGGCGCGCGCGCACACGCACATACGTGCATAGTTCTCTCCTTTTCGCGCGCGAAAACTCCAAGTACCCAAAGGGCACGCCCTTTGTTCTCAATTTTCTCTATATATATACCACAAACTTCCATCCCACGGTCAATGTGGGACTAAATGCTTTAAGCTACCTTTAGTCCCGTTTTGGCTTTGAATTAGGCAATCTTTGGACTTGAATATCTCATTCATTCGAAGTCGGAATTGAACATGTGAATATACCACGTTCATCACAAATGGAAGGAGAACACACTCCAACCATCATCGGTTGATTCCATCAACGGATCTTGTCATAATTCAACTCGAAGATTCACCTTTATATTCTTCAATTCCAACAATCCCCCATAATGAATGAGAGATTCAAGGAATGACACACAAAGAGACTGACTCTATTGTGAAAGTACTTGAGAAAAGAAACTGCATAAGGATAGGTGAACTAGGTCTTGAACCTTCCATAGCGAAAGCTTTATCGGACTTACTGGCTAATCAGTGAACTAGGTCTTGAACTGTTAGCGTTAGTGTAAGCCAAGTCAACAAGCTTCACACAGTGACTTTCCAAATCAACTTTGGTTCTCTGTTGTGTCCGTTTTGGCCCTGGACATTCTTGGTTTCAGAGAGTATCTTTAGGGAATAACAGCCTCCATAGAGATTCCCAAAGAGCCGACCCAACTCTATACTCACATAGGTGATGGACCTATTAAGAGTAGTCTACTCTACTCCACTTGTTTAGTAAAAGATATAGGCATCATTAAAAGCGTTAAGCTTATCCTTAACCCACTTGTAGAAAAGCACTTATGTGCACCATAGGAATGGATTGGAGTCAAGCTCCAAGTGCTTACTTGCTGAGTCAATCATAACTAGTTTTTCCTCTTGAACTTAGTCCGTGGGATCTCCAGTCGCTAAGTGAGGTTTCCATTAAGCTGACTCGGTAAGGTTAGGCTTTTAGACCCATTCCCCTCGATGCGCAGTTTATACGCTCTCCACTTAAACCTTTAGTAAGCGGATCCGCTAAATTATCCTTTGACGATACAAAGTCAATAGAGATAATTCCATTTGAGAGCAACTGCTTCACGGTATTATGTCTACGACGAATATGTCTAGACTTACCGTTGTATATCACATTTTGTGCCCTAGATATAGCTGCTTGATTGTCGCAGTGTATACATATAGCGGGCACTGGCTTTTGCCACAACGGTATATCTTCTAAGAATTGTCGAAGCCATTCTGCTTCTTCTCCAGCCTTATCTAAGGCTATGAATTCCGATTCCATAGTGGAACGGGCAATACATGTTTGCTTAGAAGATTTCCATGATACCGCTGCTCCTGCTAGAGTAAATACGTATCCGCTAGTTGATTTTTGATTCCTCAGAATCTGCAATCCAATTAGCATCACTGTATCCTTCCAGTACAGGAGGATACTTTCCATATCTCAAGGCATATTCCTTGGTATGTGATACGTAACCTAATACTCGTAGTAGAGTGGTCCAATGTAGATCACTAGGATTACTAGTATATCTACTCAACTTGCTTACAGCGTAAGCAATATCGGGTCTAGTGCAATTCATTAAATACATTAGACTTCCGATAATCTGCGAATACTCCAACTGGCGTATTCCAGTTCCTGTATTCTTATGAAGGTGGACGTGTGGGAGAAAAGGATTTGTATTCTCTTTTATCCCATGATCCTTGAATCTTTCTATCATCTTATCCACGTAGTGAGATTGAGATAGACTGATTCCATCTGGTGTTCTAGTAATTTTAATTCCTAAAATTACATCAGCAACCCCAGATCCTTCATATCAAAACTGTTGGATAACATTCTTTTAGTGGACTTAATAATCTCAATATTAGTCCCAAGTATCAACATGTCGTCTACATAAAGACAGACAATGATACATGCATCTCCAACTGTTTTCGTGTAAACACACTTATCGCATTCATTGATAGTGAATCCATCTTTGATCATGACACTATCAAATTTCTCATGCCATTGTTTTGGAGCCTGTTTTAAACCGTATAAGGATTTTACCAATTTACACACCTTGTGTTCTTGGCCCTTGACTTTAAATCCTTCAGGTTGCTCCATATATATCTCTTCACTTAATTCACCATTTAAGAATGCAGTCTTGACATCCATTTGATGGATATCTAAGTTGTGCAATACTGCAATTGCAATCAACATCCGAATGGACGTTATTCTTGTTACTGGTGAATAAGTATCGAAGTAGTCAAGTCCTTCTTTTGTCGATAACCCTTGGCTACTAATCTAGCCTTGTACTTATCGATAGATCCATCGGGTTTTAATTTTCGTTTGAAAATCCACTTACACCCAATGGTTTACTTCCAGGAGGCAAGTTTACCAATTCCAAGTATGATTACTTAGTATGGATTCTATTTCGCTATTTATAGCTTCTTTCCACTTTGTGCTTCTGGGTTTGACATAGCCTCTTTAAATGTTTGAGGCTCGCTCTCAATAGCGTATGCTATGAAATCTGGACCAAAAGATTTTGAGATTCTAGATCTCTGACTTCTTCTTGGTTCAATTTCCGCATTTACAATGGTTCCTCGGGGCTTTCATCCCTGAACGCCATCTCGTGTGTTCTTTTCCCAGAAGTCTTATCTGCTTCCCGTTTGTACGGAAAGATATCTTCAAAGAACACAGCATCTCGAGATTCGATAATCATGTTTACATGAATATCTGGTATTTCTGATTTATGAACCAGAAACCTATAGGCACTACTATTCAAGGCATAGCCTATGAATACGCAGTCTATAGTTTTTGCTCCCAACTTAGTCTTTTTAGGTAATGGTGCTAGCACCTTTGCAAGGCACCCCCACATTTTGAGGTAATGGTAGGAAGGTGTCCTTCCATGCCATAACTCGAATGGTATAAGACCAAGTTCTTGTGGGGTACTCTATTTAGAATATGATTTGCAGTTAATAGAGCTTCCCCCCACAAGTTCTGCGGAGCTCCAGAACTTACGAGCATGGAATTAACCATCTCCTTCAAAGTTCTGTTCTTCCGTTCAGCAATTCCATTCTGCTGAGGAGTGTATGGTGCTGTAGTTTGATGTATTATACCAAAACTAGCACATAACTCACTAAAATCATTTGATTCATATTCTCCGCCTCTATCGGATTTAGAATCTTGATTTTCTTGTTGAGTTGATTCTCAACTTCGGCTTTATATGTTGTAAACATATTTATTGCCTCATCCTTACTGTTAAAAGATACACATAACAGTATCTTGTACAGTCATCGATAAAAGTAATGAAATACTTTTTACTGCCTTTAGTTGGCATAAACTTCAAGTCACATAGATCGCTATGGATTAACCCTAAAGTTCTGTATTTCGATCTATTGAGTGAAATGAATTTTTAGCCAACTTGGCCTCAACACAAACCTCACACTTGCGAATTTCTTCCAAGTTGAGTTTAGGAATATATCCCAGATTAGACAAGTTCTTAAAGACTTGTAATTTACATGCCCTAATCTAGCATGCCACAAATTAGGAGACTCAAGCAATATAACAGAAGAATTTTCTTTATTTATAAGCTTCGGGTACAGATACACAGATTTTTTGTCTACCACTGCAACATTGTCTTTAAAAAGACCATCAACAAGATTCTTGTTTTGTTTGAGTCGGCTGCGACATTCATTCGCCTTATGCCCCTCTTTGTTGCAGATGTAGCAAGTTCCCTTGAAGCGCATGTTCTTGCCTCTTGGACCTTGCCTTTGTACCCCTGGGAAGTCTTCTTCCGCTTTAAGCCTTTGGAAGTAGACGCTTTCCCCTTTGAGTCTTCGATCACATTGGCTTTTGCTTCGTAGGAGTTCTTACTGCTCCTTTTCTCGGACTTTCTGTTGTCCTCCTCGATTCGAAGCCTCACAATGAGATCTTCCAACTTCAACTCCTTTCGCTTATGCTTAAGGTAGTTCTTGAAATCTCTCCACGCAGGTGGGAGTTTCTCCACGATAGTAGCAACCTGAAAATTTTCAGGTAGGATCATACCTTCGGCTTCTATCTCGTGCAAGATAAGTTGGAACTCTTGCACCTGACTGATTACAGTCTTGCTGTCCACCATTTCGTACTCCAGAAATCGTCCAACGACGAACTTCTTGTATCAGCATCCTCAGTCTTGTACTTCTTGTCAAGACTGGCCCATAACTTCTTTGCCGTAGTGATTGGACTGTAGACATTATAAAGAGAGTCATCCAGTCCATTAAGAACATAATTTCGGCAAAGGAAGTCACATTGAGTCCATGCATCAGTTGCAGGCTCTGGTGGATCTTCTTCCAGGAATCTGGCCAGATGAAGAGTGGTCAAGTAGAAGAGCATCTTCTGTTGCCACCTCTTGAATTCTGTGCCATCAAATTTTCCTGACTTCTCCGACTTCGGGTTAGGAAGTGGAGTAGGCATCAATGCTTGTAGCATGTTTGGTGCCTTGCTTGAGCTATCTTGATTTGTCTCAGACATCTTCTGCAAGTTCAAGCAGAACTGAAGTTAGTAACTTCAATAATAATTGTCTTAAGATTGTTGGGTATCCTGCTTAACAAGAATCAATCTGACAACTAATCAAGATCACTGAGATATCAACAATCTAATTGGCCAGGTCGGCAAATATCAGGTGGGAGGTTTTCCGTTCAATAGAACGTTCCTTAATTTAAGAACCACCTTTCAATTTCCTTCCTTGGTTTAAGCACCAATTAGACTGAATCCAAGTCAGTCTCGATACTGTAAAGTATATCCCCTGTATAAAGGACTTAATCCACTTATACAGTAACACTTAGACTAAATCTAAGTCAATCTCGATATACTGTAAAGTATATCCCCTGTATAAAGGACTTAGTCCACTTATACAGTATTTGAAGTGAGGTACGCTTACAGCGAATCTCCTTAAGACAATTACGTCCCCCGCACCGGTGCTAACGGGATAATGGACGCTGGTCTCCCAAGATACAACACTTCTTCACGGTATTTGGATAGCACTACCAAATTACCGTACGGTCGAACCGTAGTCAACCAGTACCTACACAGGATTAGCAAAACAGCGGTATAACGACAAATTTCAAATGAATATTTGTCTTACTCTTTTGGAGGAACACCCACTGTTGAGGACGTAGGAAGTTGAAGAATTTTGACAGAATCTCCTTTAGGAAGTTGCTTTGGATTCCCACTTCACTTGGAAGTCGCGGATTCCACTTCGTTGGAAGTCGCTCTGGAAGTCGTGGATTCCCACTTCGCAGGAGCCCAGTTCAGAACCGAAGTCAGAACTTTTAGAGAGAGAGAGAGAAATCTCAGATTTTGTGTGTATAAAATGAGAACTTGGAATGCTTTATATAGCATTCCAAAAGGGGCTTCAGGTCTGAACCCAACCAAAGGCTGCACCCTTTGGTCTGCCAACTGGTTCGCAACCTTTGGCCTGCCAACTGGTTCGCAACCTTTGGCAGGCTGCAAC